>JABUQX010002558.1:5000-55957 GCA_015478945.1 Trachelipus rathkii | reverse complement strand
TGATAAGCTGTTGCAAAACTGCATTGATCTAATAGTTTTTCCCAGATTAAAGTTCAAAGAGATAAGTTGACCAGAAATTCTGAAACCAGACAAGGCGTTTAGAAATGATTAGAAAGCAGGGATTCAACTGAATTTTTACTTGATTTTTTTATTTAATAAAAAATCATTGATTTTTTTATTTTTTGGTAATATATATATATATAATATATATAGTATATATATATATATATAATTATATATATATATATATATATATATAATATATATATATATATATATATATATTATATATATTAATAATATTATATATATATTATGATATATATATATATATATATATATATATATATATATATATATATATATATTATATATATTATATGATATTAATGTGATTGTAAAATATAAAAAATTAAAAAAATTAAAAATAGAAAACTATATATATATGAAGTTTTTACATATATTTTTCTAATTATTATTAAAATATTGGCATTGTAGCCCGTAAGTCTGTAACATTCTTGAGTGTTCGCTGTTTCAGTGTTCCATTGTAAAATTTGAAACCCAAAGAGCTAGGCCTAGGTGTTTAAAAAATTGAAAATTAATGCCAGATGTTACTAATTATATATATTGTTTTTGTATAATGTCGTTTAATAGATATGTTAGGCCAGTATTGAATATTGTCTACAATTTTAGCACCCTTATTAGAAAAGACATAGATATGCTGGAGAGGGCGAAATGTAAAACGTAAAGCAACAAGGAGGGAGATTTTTGGCTTTGAGGATAAGAATAGGAGTGAAGTTGTCTAGATAGCCCCATGCTGCTTCTTTAGTATTATTCTTATTCTATTATTTATTATGGGTTGGACTGGGACATTTCTAGAGGGGCCAATGCGGTTCTTTAATTATAATTTTTATTGGTCGACTGGACAGTAAAAAGGACCATGCGGCTCTTAAGTATTATTCTTATTTATTTTGAGATTTTGGACTGGATAATTTCATAGACTGGTCAATGCGGCTTCTTAATTATTATTTTTAATTAGTATTGGTTGACTAGGACAGTCTAGATAGGTCTATGCGGCTTCTTAAGTATTATTATTATTTATTATTTATTATGTGTTGACTGAGAATTCTAGAGGGGCCAATGCGGCTTACTTAATTATTAATTTTAATTGGTGTTCATAAGGTCTAAAAAGGACCATGAGGCATCTTAAGTATTATTCTTATTTATTATGAGTTGACTGGAACATTCCTAGTAGAGGTCAATGCGGCTTCTTAATATTATTTTTAATTATTAATTATTATTGATCATGTTTGGAGTAACATAGAAGGCCCAATGGGACATTTATCTAAATAATATTCTTATTTATTACTATATAATTGGGATTGACGTGGAAATTATAGAGAGAGAGTGTAGAGGGCCAATGCGGCTTCATTAATTATTTAATTTTTAGTTGGTTGGACTGAGACTGTCAAATAGGACATGCGGCTTTTTAAAGTATCTAATATTTATGGTGACTGGGACATTTCTAGAGGGTTCAATTCGGAATTACTATTAATTATAATTATTAGGTTGACTGGGACAGTCTAGTTAGACCCTTTGCGGCTTCTTGAATTATTATTCTTATTTATAATTCATATCTTAAATATTTAAACTTTCTAGAGGCTAATGCTGCTTTTTTAAATATTATTCTTAATTATTGTTGGTTGAATGGGACAGTCTAGTAGCCCATGTGGCTTCTTATTTATAATTACTATTCATTAATTAGATTAATTATTATTAAAAATTATTCCTAATTCTTAATTTTTATGGGTTTACTGGGACATTCTAGAGGGGCCAATGCGGCTTCTTAATTATTAGTTTTTATTTGTCGACTGGGACAGTCTAAAAATGACCATGCGGCTTCTTAAGTAATATTCTTATTTATTATGAGTTGACTTTGACATTCTAGAGGGGCCAATGCGGCTTCTTCTTATTATTTTTAATTATTAATTATTATTTGTTAACTGGGACAGTCTAGATAGGCCCATGCGGCTTCTTAATTATTATTCTTATTTATTATTTCTTATGGGTTGATTGGGACATTCTATAGGGACCAATGAGGCTTCTTAATTATTAATTTTTAATGGTTGACTGGGACAGTCTAAATAGAACCATGTGGCTTCATAAGTATTATTCTTATTTATTACGGGTTGACTGGGACATTCTAGAGGGGTTTATGATGTTTCTTAATTATTATTCTTATTTATTAATTATTATGGATTGATTGGGACATTCTAGAGAGGCCAATGCGGCTTTTTAATCATTATTCTTAATTATTAGAAGATTAGTAATAAAAAGTCAGTAAGAAGCCACATGGGCCTATCAAGACTGTTCCAGTCAAGCCAATAGAGCCAATCACCAAACAACATGATCATGCAAATCCACAAAGCACCCTAGGGCTTGTCAATCACTTTATACACACAAGTCTAAAACATGCTCATGCAAATCCACAAAGCACCCTAGGGCTTGTCAATAACATTAGAACATTAGAAATATAGTGATAGTAAGAAGCCACTTGGGCCTATCGAGACTGTCCCAGTCAAACTACTAACCAAACATGCTCATGCAAATCCACGAAGCACCCTAGGGCTTGTCAAATTGCTGTAACTAAAAGTCCACCAATTTGGCTTAGTCTAAAAAAATGATATATGATACCCAAACCATCCACATACCTTAATAACTAAGTTATGGTCACACATGCAGTCTAACATTAATAACAACTGCAACTAAAAACCTGCCAATTTGCCTTCGTCTAAATATACTATATGATACCCAACCCATCCATATACCTATCTAACCCTTCCTTAAATGCTGCAATCGAGTTACACTCAACAACCTCCTGTGGCAAACCATTCCAAACTTAACAACTCTATTACTGAAAGAATTCTTCTTCATAATCAAAAGTGAGTGCATGCTTTTTAATCCTAATAAATTTTCTTATTATGGGCCGCACTAGTCAACTATCAGTCACACCAAAACTGCGCAAAAAATAGGTATATACTATGAAAGGAGAGAAGGATGTTATATTAACACCAGAGTAGAATTGTGACCATTAATGTGAGACTATGTGCTATCGCACACTCTCAGCGAAAATCTGCCCTACTTGTACATACAGGAAAAACGATTATCACATAACTCTCACGGCATATCACTTAATAGCACTGGCATTACCTCCCAAAACGCGTAGAGAGAGGTAGAGATTATGCTGTCACGCAGTGTAGACGCCAACATGAGCATCATCTAAAATAGCTGATTCATAGTGAGAAAAAGGGGCCACGGCCAAAAAAGCGTTCGATGTCACACAATGAGCTCTAGAGAAGAATGGTGATTAGGCGCTGTGATAAAGCATAAAGCATAATAAAAGTAATTAAATATAAAAAAGATTTACCTCACAAACCCTCATAAATTCATCACCGTCATGAGATAAAAGGCACAACTATCGCTGAATAGTGATCTCTGAAAAAGCACAGGAATTATAAGCTTATGTTCGCTCCATCATAGCACAGTATACCTGCAAAGTTGTGTAGACAAAGTACGTGTAGAACACAAGAAACGAAGAACAATGCCACGAAAGGCAAAACCAGTAATCCAGAAATTGTGACGTCCAGCGAGATAACCAAGCTAACCAAAACAATGTTCATCGCAAGTACCACAAGATTCACACACAGGGTTGATCGGAGGGTTGCTGCGTTATTGAACCCAATCATTAACACAATTCAAAACTCCAACACAGAAATTCCGGTAGAAAACACAGTAGATAGTCGTTGACTGGAACATGTCGAAATTGAAAAGGGAAATATCCTCACGTGAGCGTTATCATCAGTATAAAATAACATCCTACAATCTCCATTAATACTAACTCGTATATCTGTATTTAAAAAGAAGCGAAGAATCTGACCTATCTTAATTCTATTATGAGGCTAAGATTATGTGACAGGTGAGAGAGGTGACACTCTAAAGATTGGCAAAATTCACATGCATATCTTACAAGCTGTTGTTATCAATCTATTATAGTAGGCTAATAGTTAAGCAAGTAATCAAAAGCGGCAATTCCTAATATTTTATCGTAATAAATACTTAGTAACATGCTGGTACTCTTATCCATACATCTAAGGAATATATATAATATGCTACTTAAATTAAGACAGAGAGAATATATATAGTATTATAACGGAATGATAGTAATATAATCTTAGTCAATCATGAATAAACACATTCCCTCAAAAACTCGGGTACTTTTATTTATCCAATACCGTTATTGGTATAACTAAATTTATCAGAAACTGTAATAATAAAACTCGAGTTAAAATATAAACCCGATGTGTGAGCCAGGAAGGAGCGTTGAGTGAATATAAAATTATTGAATAAAAATATTAGTGAAGTTCTATTAATACGAAACGTGAATTGATAAGACAAGTTAGTAATATATAAAATAAGCGTTATGTAAAAATAGGATAAACGCGGTAAAGGAATAGGATACTTTAATACGTATAATATATAAATATGGGTAAGGGGAAATAAAGTATAAATACGCTATGTAATAAGTACCTGCTGAGAGTGCGTTTAGGGCTTCTCAACCAAATTACATAAATGCGCAGATTTAAATCAAAAAAATCAAAATTATTAACTAGTATCCCAACCCTGTATAGAAGTGTTATAGAACAGAAATGATCCTCACTGATGCTAGTGGCTTTTAACGCTTAGTGGCGAATACGCCGGTACCTTTTGGTTTTCATGGGGGGGGGGGGGAAAAGCACACCATAGATAATTCTGCATATTAGGTTCCCATTTTGAGGCTACAATTATGCAAGCCCCAACTTTTCCGGTGAATGATAAAAATTGAGGCTTTAAGGGGAAATTGAGAATCTTTAGGATTCCTTAGAATTTGTGTTAGATGTGATTGTCCTAGAGAGAAACTGAGAAGTTAATATGATTGTTATAATTTACTAATATGATAGATACTGCAAAAGTTAAAATTTGCTAGCAATTAAATAAATTTTATAAGAATAATAAAATATATTAAAAGTGTATAATTACATAAAATTCAATAACTCCATACACATTGATAGTTAATAAACTTTTGTACACTAGGCTCTATGGAACTCTACTTAAATTTAATCTCTTTTTTTTCTTTTAATTTTAGTGTTCTTATAGTTTGAAGGTAATTCCAATACTGTTGTAGAAATGGAATAGTAGGAAAGTAATAAGTATCAACAAAATAGTTTTAATTTTTAGCTAGACTTTGCACAACAATCTGTAAACGTTATGCATTCCCAGATCCAGGAAAATGAGCGATAATTTGATCATTGGTGATTTCTAAAGCCAAGTTTCTATGAATAAAGAATAAAGCCAGTACATTCAGAGTTCAGACTATTTTTGATTCCCGTTTTCCTCAAATACATTTTAACTAATTTCAGTTAGGAAAGCTTACCCTAAGCTGTAGAAGCAAGAAGTACATCAAGTATTTTCAACAGTATGTTTATATTTGAGAACAAGCTCTCTGCTCATTCGTCTAATCAGGCGAGGGCACTTATGAGTTTTTCTTGAGATCCTTTCTACTTTTGTCTTCATAATTCTCACTCTCCCAGGAATAATTCATCGTAAGAACCAACCAAGTCGTCTATGTAGATTCGAATGCTGATTGAATTTTGTTAAATGAAGCGTCACAGTTGGTTGGAATATGATTTTGAAGAGATGATACGGTGTCCTGGTGAGTTCGGGAAGAAATCATATCGTCTAAATATGGTATAAAAATTGTTAGTCTATAGTACATCTCCGGTCCTGTAGAAGATGGATTGGGACGATTCCAGTAGAGATCAACTGTTGTTCAAATTCTTAACTTCCCCAACATCCCTTTGGATTGGGTCGAATTTGCCTTTTAGTTTGAAGGGTATGTGCCTTGGTTATTTCCTGCTCTCACCATTTGCTTGAGTTTGAAGGTATTTTGAAAGATTGTAGGTCAATCCCAACAATTTTGAAGTTTCAGCCAGATCTGGATTGAATGATGGTGTTCCTATGCTATTTAAAATTAATAATGCTCTTTTTGGTTTACCTGGCAATTGACCGACATACTCCAGAGCTGCTACTATTAGTATAAGCATTTCCTTAAAAAGCAGCACAGCTTCATGTCTACTGGACCATCTTGTGTTGCAGAGCATTTTCATTCTCGCATTCTCACAACCTTGTTTCAACTCTTTAATTTTTTGCTCTTATACAGAGTTTTGATTTGCGTGTCTCTGATATTACACCAATCGCATTTCTTACAGCCTGAACATTAAATGTATCAGAGATGCACAAATATAAGCAATGGCTTGCACAATGAGTGTACACTGCTTTGGGAAAGGATTTCTTTAAAATAGCTTGGACACCCATCAATTACCTCTCATGGACGAAGCTCCTTCATAGCCTTGGCCTCTCAGATTGGCTAAATCGAGCCCTAGCTTTATGAACTTTCCTGTAGCACTCTCGCTAAACCCTGACCAGTAAAGTGGTAAATAGGAGCACATGAAAGAAAGTCCTCTGTTAAAGCGAAAGGTTTGGTTTTTGTAATATATCTGAGGCACAATGAAAATTGTTCCACTTAAGATTTGCCACTCTCTGTAAATCAATGTCAATAGGGGAAAAAAAATTAGACTTTTCTCTCAGTTTAATCATCAACTCTCAGTTTGTCACTGATAATTCTATGTGAGAATCAGAGCATTCCAAAGTGTCAGAAGGTTGACTAAAGAAAGTTGATGGATTGTCTGCACCCTGGAATCTATCATTTGAAAGATCTAGCTTTAATGCACTTGAATGTCCACCTGATTTTTTAGACGATCTTCCAAATTTGTCTAAACGTGGAACTTTTCTAAGAAGTTTTTCTTCCTTCTTTCTTTTGTCAAAGTTTTATACTGAGCTCCACTAAGTCCATGTCTTTTATCCATTGTACATATAGGATTAGGAACCGTAATATAACCTTTAAAAAAGTGATTTGGGCCTAAAATACTTCTGCACTGCCTTCACAGAAATTCCAAAACAAAACTCTGCCTAATAAAAACTGTAGATGTTAGTCCTTGACATCTTCTCGCCGTTTCTCATTTCCAAATGTTGCTATATCCGGTTCTTTACCCGAAATTCACATATTTAACAAACAAATTATTAATTTAAAATAAATTCGTAATTAAGCTTTAAATTTGATACAATAATTATAAAACCTGGAATTATTTATATATATATTTTTCCAGAATATATATATATATATATATATATATATATATATATATATATAGAGATAGTGGTATATATATTATATATATATATATATATTATATATATATATATATATATATATATATATATATATATATATATATATATATATATATATATATATATATATATATATATATATATAAGGGCGTACGCAGAATTTTCGTTAGGGGGGCCAAAATAGATTGAAAATAAAAGTAATTTTTTCCAAACACTCTCAGCCAAGGGTTGACGGCATATATTGACATAATATTTACAAATTACATTTACCTCTTAAAATATATATGTTAAAATTGAAATTATAATTATATTTCAAAACAAAATTTACGAAATTACAAAGAAAATTACAGAATCTAGTTCTACATTTATCTTATGATTTATGTACTTGAAGTAGTTGGTACTACCTCAACATTAGACGTCGTGGATTTGCAGAAAGTTTTTCGACAGCTGACAATTCAATTTCAGCTTTCTTCTTCAAAGCTAATTTTTTGTGAACACTCAAGAAACAAATTTCATTCAACCTGGATTCTGTCATCGTTGACCTTGTCCATGTTTTAACTCTTCTCAAAGTGCTGAAAGTTCTTTCAATGGTTGAGCTATTGATATAAGTAAGGCATTTTTAATTATTAAAAAAATGCCGTTGCTTCCTTGACCACTTCAACTATTTCCAAATTTTTTAGTTCCTCACGGTCGAGCTTCTTCCCCTCCAATTCACATACCAGAGTTCAGCCTTCAACATCACATTGAAGTCCTCTCAGTTCATAAAAGTCTTCAAATACTTTGATTTTCTCTTCAAATTTCTTATACGCAAGGGCAAGCATCAGCGACGGATAAAGTAATAAAAGAGAAAAGGCTGGCGAATTCTCTTCCGAGAATCTACTCTTCAAGGAAACTGTGAATGAGTCCAGGTATGGTATTAGAATAGTCCTCATCCAATATTCTTCATCGGTGGTAGCAGGAGGATTCGAGCGCTGTTTCTGGCGATCCACCACTCTTGGTGACTGAAGATCAGCCATAAGATTTTCAGCAATCTGTTTTATCCTTGTATAAATTTCTTTTATCGTATCGTTGCTGTTTGAGCGGTGATATTTTACAAGTGAAAGAATTTTCTTCATCATTGAAGAAGGTCTAAACTCTTCGACTGTAGATTATTCACGACTGGTTCCACCAAGGCCGAAAATTTGGCTATAATGCATGTTGAAATAAGAAAAACCGGTTTTGTGGCAGCACAATACAGCTGAAATGTTTTAATTGTGGCAACATTACCTACTTTTGCCAAGCTTCCCAGACCCTGCACTATATCCACAAAATGTGTCATGAATAATGAAATACTGTGGTATTTTTCTGACCATCGTGTCTCGCAAAAAGCTGGAATACTGCCTATGTATTTTTTTCTCAAAACGGATTCAGGAAAGAAATTGATAGCGTCTTTAATAGTGGATACAGTATTTGGGATTTCAGAGACAGAGTTCAGATCGTTTACTACAAGATTCAGTCGATGACTCGCACAATGAAAATATAAAGTTTTTTTGTATTTTTCTCGCATTATTCTCTGTATTCCTCCTTCTTTCCCTGTCATAGCTGAGCAGCCATCGTAACCTTGTCCAACGCATTTGTTTGGATCTAGGCCATTCTTGTCAAGAAAACAATCAATAGCACTTGCTATGGTTTTTGCATCCATGGTTTTTAATAATGCAAATCCAATGAATTCTTCACGAACGTACATTTCCGTCTCATCAAAAAATCTGATTCCAATAGATAACTGTTCATTCCCAGATATATCAGATGTTTCGTCAGCTAAAAGAGAATATCTATATGCTTCTTTGACATCTGCAATGATCACATCGGTCACAACACTCCCACACAGATCAATAAGTTCATTTCGTATTCTTGGTGATTTATAAGTACCTGGAAGGCGTATAAACTCATTATTTCCAGAATCTGTTTACAAGCGAATTAGATCTTCGAAATCCCTTCATATTGTTTTGCACCTTGTAGAAGTAAATCGTGTGCCCCACAAAAATGTTATTACAGATGAGATTAAATTTTTGTTTTCTGCCAAGAGGCTTATGTCCATTACCAATTTTTTTCATGTCCGCTGCTAATCTTCCAAGAAGAATTAGCATGCTCGGGTGCAGCTTCTAAGTGACCACCACTTTCAAAATGGCTCTTGCAATATTCATAAATATATTGAAGTTAACTCTAAGAAGAACTCTGAACTCTCTGTATAGTCCTTGCGGGGAAAAGAACGCAATGCAGCAGAGTGCTCCTTTCAAATATCTTGAATATACCCAGACAGGGAGAATATCTTTCAACCAAACTATGCACGAATTTCTTTTGAGATGTGTAGGTCATTTGGGTGCAAAATCATAGCTTGGAGGAGGCTTCCCAATGATTTTTCAGCATTTCTCTGTTTTGTGTCAGACTCAGAACACTGGATTCTCGCGCCATTAGTCCAATAAGTCCGTTGTCTCCTCATACACCTTCGGCTTAAAGTTGAGTGGCCAACTCTGATTGTGGATCAGAAACTACTTTCTCTTTTCCGCTATCACAAGGCCCAGGAGGGCTAGGGCTGATTCGCTTTCTCTTCTAAGAACATCGAAAAGTTAATATATTATGTTATATATATATATATATAATATATATTATATATAATATTATATATATATACTATTATATATATATAGTATATATATATAAATATATAATAATATTAATTACTATATATATTATATATATTACATTATATATATATATTATATTATATATATATTATATATATATATACTATATATAATTATATATATACTATATTATATATATATATATATATATTATATATATATTATATATATTATATAATTAGTATAATATAGATATATATATATAACATTTTCTTGTATTATGGACGAAGAAATTACATAAATACAAATTGAATTGAAAGAATATTATTTCAAAGAAGTTATGCTTCTTTAATCAAAACCAGGGATGCACGAAAAAATCAGATTGATTTTTCAGCTGATTTTCTCACTTGATTTTTGGCTCCAAAAAAAATCATCATTGTTTGGGGGGAATCCGATTTTTTCTTTTTAAATAAAAATGTAAGGCGAAAAAAAATTAAAAAATTTTTTTGGATATTTTAAGTGATTTAATTTCAATAGAAATAAAAAATTAGAATAATAATAATATCATAGCAAGGCTACTTTGTTTCAAATTTCTACCCTATAAAAATGTCAACAAAAGATCATGTTTCAAACAGTTTCTTTTATTTCTGATGTAACAATTATCATATACAAATAACACTTTTATTTCTGTTTCATTGTGTCTTAGACTATAAGCCCTATTTTAAGATTTTGAGACTAGAGCTAGGGCCTAGGGTTAAACTAATATCAATCGAACTTAATGAAAAAAAAGTTTGTTTTACAATTATATTTCGCGTGACTTCACGATTCACAAAAATCCAAAAAATCCAAAAAATCCAAAAAATCAAAATCTGATTTTTTTCTCAAAAAATCCAAAAAATCCCCAACCCTGATCAAAACCCTCTTTGTTACAGAAATTCAAAAGTTGAAACAAAGCCTAAGTGTCTTATCTTTCTTCTCTTAAAAAATCTCCTGAATGCTCATTTTTAAGTATTTAAATATGTACTAATCTTCCTTTCAATTTATTGCCTGAGGTATTCTGGTAAATGAAGCTTCACCTCATATGACCGTATATATATATATATATATTGTTTAGGATAATAATATATATATATATATATATATATATATATATATATATATATATATATAATATATATATTATATATATATATATATATTATATATATATATATTAATATATATATATTATTATTACAGGGGCATTATCCCTGATAAACACATAGTAAGGTATATAAAGAATGTTGGATGAGAAGACTGAGAGGAAAGTAGAGGCAAAGTTGGGAGAGGGCAGCATGGGTACAGAGAATAGGGAACAACGGATCTGGTCTTTAGTTTAAAACAGATTGCAGAGAAGACAGGGATTTAATGTTGGGTGAGTGTCGGTCTTCGTGGATTTGCAAAGGCCTTTGATTCCAGTGCCTAGAGATAGGTTGTGGAATGTCTAGAAGAAGAATATGGGTTACGGGGAGAATGCTTATGCAATTAAGGCTTGTATGAGGTGGTAGTGCAAAGGTTGAGGACTGGACATGAAATGATAAGGGTTAAGTGAGAAAGGGGTGAAGCAGGGGAGTGTGTTATCGCCCCTGTTTTTCATTGCATATTTAGATAAGGTTATAAATAATTTTAAAGCAGGATGGGATAAGAACAATGAACTGGGTATTTTGGCATACCCCAACGTTATAGGTTTTTTGAGTGTAATGGAGGAGGGCATAGAGGAGGAACTGGAAATGTGGACTACGTGTTTTGAGAAGGAAGGCCTGAAATGAATAAGGAGAAGCGGGTGTTTTATAAGAAATAAATAGAAGAGAAGAGAGAAGGGGTGAAAGATCCAGGTAGATGGCAGAAACATAAAGAGAGAGAAAGTTTTAAGTATTTAGGAAGTGTGTTCGGAAATAAGGGAGGAGTAGGAAAAGATATCGCCGCAAGGATAGGATAATACGGAAGAAGCGTAAATGTTTTCTATCCTTTGCTGAATAATCAAAATGTGACCCTGTGGGCAAAAAGAGTCATTTTTGGTAAAGTTTTGACGTTCATATTTGATGTATGATGCGGAGAGGTTGGACGACCAAACTATCCACAAGAAGCAGAATTACAAGCGCGGAATGAGGCCTTGAGGGTAAGGGGAAGACCAGAAGAGATAGAATGAGAATGAACATATACGAGAGAGAGAGAGAATGTGAGATGAAAAATAAGATAGAAAAGGCCCAACTGAGGTGGCTGGGACATCTAGAGAGGATGGGGAGGAGAGAGTGGCGAAAAGGTCTTGGCAGTGGAGGCCCGGAGACAGGAGACCGAGGGAGGCTCGAGAAGAAGTGGCGAGAGATGAAGTAGAAGAGGTACTGGAGAGCATAACTTCCGACATCATTGGAATTGAAGAAGAGGTGGAGGACTTTCAAGATAGAGCGGATTGGAGGATGAGACTTACACACACTGACAGGAGATGAAATGCCTCCTGGGAGTTGAAGTTATTATTATTATTATATATATATTATTTATATATATATATAATTATATAATATATAATATATATATATAATATAGTATATTATATATATATATATATTATATATATATATATATATATTATTATTATATATATATAATATATATATATATATATATATTGTGTGTATTAAAACACCTAGAAGGATCCAGAATATGAGTTCAAATGTTCGAGAACATTTTGAATATATATTGAAGTCTGCAACTGAGGTTAGGATGTTGTGGAGATTTCTTTGGAGGTTGGAATAAGATCAAGTTGTGTTTTCTAGTTTATTTTCTCTTAATGCTACCATACATCAGATGTGGGGTCGGACCCCTGTCTTCGGTTATTGTTATTGATTTTTTTAGCAACAAATTGTCAGTTATTTTATTGTAAATTTGTGTTAACTAATTATAATTCTGTAGAGGCACGCTGACGTGTTGGCGTGCTTTTTTAAGAATTAGAATGACGCGCCTTTGAAGGCGGAGCTTAATTCGAAAGATACAACAACTCGTTTTCTTTAGGGTGCTCTCAGCTCTACAGTTCTGCTCTGCAGTTCTGTTCTGCAGTTCGGCTCTATAGCACCCCCCTGCAGAGCGGAGGGACAGGTGATTTAGTATAAGAAGCGGAGCGGCCTTCGCAACTGACGGTCTCTGCTCGATATACCAATAGCGGGAGACGGTTACGAAGGGAAGAACGGGTAGCTGTCGTTGAAGTCGGAGAGTTGGGAGCAAGAGCACGTAATTGAGAACGAGTGAGAGGACGAGGAATAGGAGAAGGAAGTGGAGCATCAAGAGCAGTACTTGTGGAAGACATGAGAAGAGATGGGGGGGGGAAGTAGACGGAAGAGGAGGAGGAAGAAAAGGAAGAGGATCCGGGTCGAGAGGTAGAAGTGGTGGAGGTGAAGAATCGGAAGGAACAGAAGGAGGTGGAGAATCAGGAGGAGGGTAAGAAGGTCGTGTATCCAAAGGAACTGAATTCGGTTTTGGAAACAAGTTCGAATCTTGGACGTCAGGAGGATTCGCCTCGAAATAAGCAGGTTTGAGACGATCGATCGATATGACTTTAGTACAAGTGGGAAGCTGTACAGTAAAGAACTTCTCCTTCCAAAGTAAAACCGGGAAGGGCCCGTCGTACTTGGGTTGGAGAGCAGAACGGTGTGTGTCATGTCTCATTAAAACATGGGTACAAGAAGAAAGATTTTTCGGGATGTAGGAGTGCACCTTTTGCTGTCTGGTCGGAGTAGGTCTCCAAGAGAGGCAGCGTTTCAAACCGAGTGAGTACAGGGGGGATCAAGCAGTAGCAGGAGGGGCAATATTGAGAAAAGAACTCACCAGGCAGGCGAAGAGTAGAGCCATAAACGAGTTTGGCAGCTGAACACTGAAGGTCTTCCTTATCGGCCTTGCTCATACCAAGCATAACCAAAGGAAGAACTTCAGTCCAGTGTTCTGGTTGTTGATGTGCCATGGAGGGCTTAAGCTGCGGGTTGGAACCTTTCAATCCCTTTCTGATATGATGAGAAACTCGGTCGTATGGATCTTCTCAGAACCAAGCAAGCGCATCAAATCTTTCCAGAGGAAGGATTCGAAAACGCGACCTTGATCCGTCTTGACCGAGAGAGGAATGCCAAACATCCAATGGGACAAGAAGGCTTTAGCTATAGATTCGGCAGTAGCAAAGGAGAGGGGAATAGGTTCTGTCCAACGAGTGAACCTATCTAAAGGTGAGGATTATCGCTTGCCATGAGAAGGGGGAAGAGGTCTAACGATGTCGATGTGAACTCTCTCAAATCGTTGACCAGGAGGCAAGAAGGTGCCTAAGGAAGCTTTAGTTGCCTTGCACCTTAGAACGCTGACAAGCCAGCAGGCGCGGAGCCCAATTCGCTACGTCGGCGTTAACTTAAGGCCACACAAAACGAGTTGTTACCAGTTTGCCGTGAAGCCTCGACGCCAGGGTGTGAGAGCGAATGGAGTTGCAGAAGACTGCCTTTCGAAGAGAATTTGGAACGAAAGGGCGAGGATGGCCTGTTTGAAATGTCGCACAGGAGCCTCTTCTCAATGCCTGGAAGATTGAGCCACTGCAGCTGCAGAGAAGAATCCTGTTGAAGATTGATATTGTCTTGCTCCTGACACGTAGCCATGGCTGGGTAATCAATGTCAGAAATTGGAGAAAGGGCGTTAATTTCAATCAGGGAAAGATCATCGGCGGTGAAATTATCCATTCCAGAGATGTGACATATGTCTGTAATACACTGGGAAACAAATTCAAAATGACGAGCTTCGCGGGGAGAGTGCCTTTCATGGCGAGATACCATAGCGAAAGTAATGGGCTTATAGTCAGTCAGGATATGAAACTCCCGTCCTTCTAAAAGTACCTAAAGTGGCGAACAGCAAGGTACATGGCAAGCAACTCTCGTTCAAAAGCACTATACCTTGTTTCAGCGGGTTGTAGCTTACGTGAAAAGAAAGCAAGTGAGCACCAAACACATTTTTGGAATTGTTGAAGCACCGAACCTTCAGCAAAATCAGAGGCATCCACCTGCACTCTCGTTGGTGCAGAATCATGAGGATGGACAAGAAGAGTGGCAGAAGTGATGGCTTCTTTGGAAGCCTCAAAAGAGGACTGTGCTGCCGGAGACCAGTCAACCTTTATGGTGCTGCCTTGCTGTTTAGGGCGAATGAGTGCGGTAAGCGGGCTTAAAAGTGCGGTCGCCGATTTCAAAAAACGGTGTTAAAAATTAATCATCCCCAGATATTGGCGAAGCTGCTTTTGGATCTGGGGGAGTGGAAAGGCGCGGATAGCGTCGACACGGTTTACAAGAAGGAAAATGTCCTCAACCGAGACTGTGTAACTCAGGAAAGTAAGAGAAGACTCACCGAATACGCACTTGGTAGGATTGAGACGTATCCCAGCGTTGTTCAACCTACCAATGACGGCACGTAAGTGATCGACATGTTCTTCAGGAGAGGAGGAAGCGACGAGATCATCTAAATAAGCCCAGGCAAAAAGCCAGGCAAAACGCGAAGACCATGGAGGGATAGAATCAATTGGACTCTCTGGAACTTGACCTGCAGCAGCGTCCAAACCGAATGGCATTCTCGTATACTCAAAGAGGCCAAAAGGAGTGATCACAGCTTTCTTAGGAACGTCTTCCGGAGCCACAGGTATCTGGTGGTAGGCCCGAATTAAGTCTAAAGAAGAGAAGATAGTGTTTCCGGCCAGGTGTGAAGTTGAAAGGATTGAATTTGCGGGAACGGATATACCTATCCTTGGAGGATCGTGGCAAGAATTCAAGGTCCTAAAATCACCATAGCGCGCTCCCTAGTCTCCCGGTTAGTGCCTTTAGGAAACCATGTGTACTTAGAAGACCAACAACTCCTGGGTGCACACTGCCAAGTTGTAAAACATGTGATCAAACTCTGGCGCCTTGGCGGCCTTGAGACTTATCCATTGGGATTTCACGAGACTACGCGAGCAAAGGGGGTGGGGGCGGGGTCTCCTATATGATCGCTCGACAGAATGCGTATAAGTAAGAGTGTCTGAAGAGCAGGATGCAACCCAAAGAAGGAAAATTCCCCCTGCAGGAGGGTAAGAAAGGAGAGACAACCGAGAAGGTGAAGGAGCAATTAGGCGGAAAATACCCTTTAGTGTCAGAAGCAAATAATAGCACTGGAGGTAGTATGGGGGCGGTGATCTCCATGACCTTTCACACAACGATTCGCACTAGGGTGAGAAATTGTGACAAAAAAATCAAATCACGCTGCCATAAAGTGTAAATCCCGTGGATTGCTCGATGTGGATATAAGGATCAAGTGCCCAAAACGCTTCCGTACAACCTGGAATGGATGGAGCCCCATTTGCAGCGAAAAGTTACCAAGAAGTGGTATACGGAGTCTCTGAGGAAGTGTTCTGTGGACCAAAAGAGACGCTCGCTCCCGAATCTACCACTAAAAGAAAGTTAGTGGAGTGATCGAATAGATACCGGAAGGAAAACATCCTGCTGAGATAGGCAGGCAGAAGAAGAAAAGCAACCAAGCATCTTTCGTTCGACTACGACGGGCTCCTGCTGCTGAGTTTCCTTGGTTGGGAGAGTTGGAGCAGAAGAGGATCGCAAAATTTCTTCGCATTCATGCGAAAGGTTCATCGGTGATAATAACCCAGTTCACCATGAGCGATCTACTTGCGCACTGGCGTGAGGAAGAAGCAGAAGGTGAACGAGCGTTGACACTCGGAAGGAACGATGGTTCACTGGCCGTAACTTACGCGGAATCCGAAACGTGTTATTATTACTAGCCGTAGTGAGGGAGAGAAGAGCAGATTTTATCTCAGACATGCCCGTTTTGAGAACCAAAATTCCGGTCATCCGAGAGTTTCTATAAGGCAGATGAACGGTCGAAAAGAATGATCACCAGTTGACCATTTGCAGCGAAGCAACGAGAATACGCCGCTGGCTAGGGAAAAGGTGCAGGAGGCAGCGGCGCAGCTGTCAGATTCGCGTTCTGCGCACCCGTTTTGGTTAGCAGTACTGGGGTAAACGTGTTTGGGCCTGACGGCGCAGCTGTTTGCGGAGAAAAAAGCGGTAGCGGTTGGGAGGTGTGGGGGACCACTGCGAAAACTTGCGAAGTAGAGCTTATAAGGGGACGCAAAACCCTGTCAGCTGTGGCGGCAAGCTCACGGGAGAGTTTGGGTACGGATTTCAACGACTGCAGGCACGCATGGATGCTCGGTGGGCATTACTTCTTGAGGAAGCACGGGCGTGCGAATGATTTGCTCGCGTGGAGTATGTCTACGCCCAACAAAACTTAGCACCACGTCAGTCCAACTCTAGGGTTTTTAATCCACCTAGGGCGACACCTCTAAGCAGAGTCTCTACACGTTCCTCTTTGGTGGGGGCCAAGAGAGTGATAATAAGGTCTTGGAGAGCGGCATAAGGGGTTGTAGAGGTTCTAGTTGCCGCTAAACCATCCCTGATTTTGAGAGACAAGACTTCTGGGCAGAGCAATTCACGACTCCGCATATCCTTCCTCCTCTCCTCGTCCTCTCGCCACTGCGACAGGAGCACTGACTCGGCGAGTTCGAACCAAATGTCGGGATTGTATAACAAAGAAGCGTGAGATGTACGGTTGCGAGTCATAGCGACATATATGATGCAAAGGCGTAGTAGACGCGTAGTAGAGCACGAGGAAAGAAAAGAAGAGCGCAAGAAGACTGGATGCAAGGGCAGGCGATAATATTGAAAAGAGGAGCTGCGAAAACCCAAATAAACTACAAATATAACGAAATATAAATAATATCAATCTATTTTGTCAGAAAAATGCTAAAAATACTAGAATAAAATATATAAAAAAAAATTCTCTCCTATCTTTCTTCCTTCATTTCTCTCATCTTCCTACTCAATACATGAGTGCACCGTCGACACGCAGAACACTTCAGCCTCACCGAAGCCGGTGTGTTATACCTCAGCCGTCCAGCGGAGTGTCCAACGGCAGCGGTGGAAACACGCATAATAAAACTCAAAAACATACCATAACATCATCATCAACTAACATGCAAATAATCACTCCACACTCAACTCACATAATCACATCAATCCAATCAATTAATCACCATAATATCACTAACTCAACTACACACACTAACTACACATCACCATTCCACATCAAATAACATATAATAATCAAATAATAATACTAATAATATCAACTATAGAGCACGCCTTAAATACATCCCTTCCCACCACGCCTCAACGCGCACATTGCGCCCTCTGGCCACGTAGCTCACAACGTGTTCAGATTCCTGACCCATCTAACAGGACTATCTCCGAAAACTATAAGAGGTCATCCAGGCTCTGAAACACTAGGACACTATGCTTTCATACTCGTCTCGTGTATAAGCGCGATACCCGACCGAGGCTTTTCACCACGTCCGCTAGGGATGTACTATAGGGCGGTACCTTCTCCCCCAAGAGCGAAGGTGTAATATGTCGCTTATGCCCTTTTGGCGTTCAATTTCTGAGCTTGAGTTAAGCCTAATGGCGTCCAATCGAACAGGTGTTAGAAGCGCGCGCGCACACACACACATTATTATTATTATTATTATTATTATTATTATTATTATTATTATTATTATATTATATTATTGATTATTATTATTATCTATTATTTATTATTATTATTTATTTTTGATTTATTATATTTATTATCACGAAGATTCATCTCCAAGGGAATTCGATTCTTAGCTCGAAAACGATTCCTGCAAGGAATCTGTTTTTACGCACTCCGACTCCGCCTTCCGCCGCGGTTCTTTCTTCGCATCCGGTTTCGACTCCGATTCCGAACGCCAGCCTGCCTCCGACTCCGAACTTATCGTATCGTGCTAAAATTTGGAGGGTGGTTAGATGGTGACGTAACCTCATCATAGACGATGTTACATCCCCGTGCGCCCTCATATGGGGGGGACCCACTCCCTACAAAATCTAAGTGTTCGTATAAGGTCTGAAAATTTTGATGAGAAGGACTTCAAGTTTGAAACTTCTCCTAGAACGAGTTGGTAATTGGACATTTGAGGATTGGCTCCGGCTCCGGCTGCATGTGGCGAGCCTCGTACGGTGCCGAGTTAATAAACCACTTCGTATAACAACAATGTGTTGGTGTCCCTATACTATATGTTATTGGGTCTGCTAGATTCGATAAACTAATGGTTCAAAACCCACAAGAAACAAATAAATAAATAAAATAAAATAACAAGTACAATAAATAAACAACATATTTTTACATTTCTTTTATGTTAATAACTTACACTATTTACGTTTTACATACCTCTAAAGCAGTAAATCAGCTAAATCAGTAAATCAAACTCGCCCTCCTCACCCCTTATCCCGTTGCATCTACCTTCGAATCTAAACTTGATCCTAAATTTCCGATCTTACAGCTGACTCTACATCTGAGTCTCATTGTGTTTTTGTTTATTCAAGATCATATGTTTTTACTAAAATTGTCACGTCTTATTATCATTTCTACCCTAATAATTAGTAAATCAGTAATCATCTCCATAAACATCCACCATCCTCAACCACCCCTCCTGCGCCATCCGTGATCCTATGATCTATAGTTGAGTCTACTGGATCTCATTGATCTATCTTGCATCTATGATCTATGTGGATCATAAGATTAGACTCATTGACTCAATCTGACTCTACTCGATCCAAGTCCATCATTTTCTAATGCATAGTCAAAACTATGTAATGTTTTTATACATACCCCATCAAGATCTCTCAGACTTAACTCAGCAAAACTCAACACTTTCCCTACGCTACCCCTCTAATCTATAAGTCATACCCATCCTACTCCCTTCACCACTGATCCTACGCTCGGGACCTACATGCCTTGACGTGCTACTTGATTTCAACGATCAGCATCACTCGAAGTTCATTTTGGGTAGGTTAACACCACATAACCATAAAAACAAACAACAATATTCTCTCCTACCTTCTCAATCTGCACACATCAACGAATATAAACGAGATAACGTAACACAAGCTATATCCAACATAAATAAAAGCTTACTTAGCATCAGTCCTGTAACTAACCTAAATCAATTGGCACAACGCGACAACAATCTGCGACACCTCACCCTCCCTATCATCAAACATGAATAAACTCATTAAGTTGTTAACTAAAGTTCCTACCCTCACCTTACAACACTCAGTAAAGTTACAAACTCAACATCAGTATCATGTGACAGCACTGTACATCCTACTTAACACAGACTTTACATCAAGTGCGTACTCTCTAACTAACAATGTAATCTATCATATAACATTTGCTAATCATTAACGTAAAACTTTATCACAAACATCGGTTATAAATGCATCTACTGATCAACTGAATATTACTCTAACCAACAATAAAGTTTCCTACCTCAATAAAGCTAGCATTAGCCAGCGTAACATGATACTAAGATCAATTTAATGATATCACACGTAGTCAAACTCTTAACACAATCTTACTCACACTGCAATAAACTGTAACTATAACAAAGTTGCCTACACTTAGATACATCAGTAAAGTAAACTAACATTGCATGCTAAAACGTAACACTCGTATTCTATCACTTATTTTCAAGCCATCATCCTCCTACATTATTCACGTCACATCCTTACTCAATCTTGAACACAGTATACATTATAGCCAACAAATTATCATAACCTTGTCCGAATTTCAAACACAAGGACAAACAACTATATTGCTTAACACTTTTGCCATTGGGATATAGAAAGTTAATCCATAGTAACTAATTTAATGAAGTTATTATCATACGCTTACCTAAATATCATAATCCACCAACAAAATAATTGCAAACATCACAAAATTTTTATTCTTAACATAACATACAAAACATAACCTGTTTTTACCAAACATAACATAAAATACAAGTTTCTTTGATATAAAATATTCACTAGCAAAAGTGTAAGATACGTCTACCGAATCTAAAGCAGAAGAAATCGCTACTAATCTGTAACATCTCAAGCACACCATACCCTCATCCGATCTCTCCCATACCCACACCACTCCATGACTTTTGCTCTTATTGATCTAAATGATTAGGATCACATATCCGACGTCATCATTTCGGAATAAACATAGCTTCACAACAAATAAGTTACTTTTATATCACTAACCAACACATCAATATGCTAATACCGTTAACATTGTTATCCATCATTTAATAAGCTACACACTGCTAGCATCTATCGAGAAACTGCATAGAATATAATGCCTTACACATGACAAAACCTAATCATACCTTACGCACCTGAATAATCCATACTTAACATTAACAAAGTTCCTATACTTAACGAACAGTAAAGTACCTAACACAACAGCTACAAACGATAACACCTAATTCACCACTATTTCTCAAGCATATCCTACGCCATATTCTCCTGTAATTTACATTACACTATTCGATTTGACGCGTCGGCACTCTTTGCAGACGTTATCCGATTGCCGAGCGATCAAACCATAGCCCAACAACAGAGAAGACTTAGCTCTCGCTTCTATCTAACCTAACCCAGGCGCAGTATTATGCTAACCATCACAACTGCTTATTCACAATTAATTAAAGTAACATAAGCATATATGAAATCTAGACAATAATGTAGCACGACCACAACCCTATCACTACAACTTACGCTCATCGAACATAGATAACAACTGCTTGCACATTAACAAAGAAGTTCCTACACTTTTCACCACACTCAGTAAGAGTACATCACTAACACATCTGTGCCATGTCAAAAACGGCTAGATCCTTACATTCATAACCTTTTTCCAAAACGCAATATAATCTCCCTACCATATTGAACGTTCAAGTTCTTCCAACATTGCCGCAGTAAACTTTTACAGCTCACAAATGTGACATTGCTGCGATCGACACTGATGTCACATCATATACCATAGACCAAGCCGAATAGACTAGTAAATCTCATCACAACAGCCTTTTATACATTATCAAGTCATAATCAACTTATCACTCGTAACATTTCCCATTCAGGATTCAACTCCCGCTTTCCAGAGGCGGTGGCCATCCCCAATGAGGAGTATTCTCTACTCGGTAGGTGACTACTTAGTGCGTAGTTGCTTTAGATAGCATTTCATCCTCTTTGGTTGTATATGAAATCAACTGTTAATTACTCGTAAGTTGATATGGCTACCGTCTATCGTACAAACACGCTGTTACTATCGCACGAGTCTGCTGAACATTAATAACATCTGATTTGTTCATGATCACCAACAATAGCAATAGTGAAAGTTCGATTGTACAAGCTCACATTTACTGAGTATAACTGACGATCTCAAGTCTGTGTTAGAACCGCAATGAGCCTAGACTGTTAAGGTTTCTGATGACGTAAATGATAAGGCTTGCCCAAGAATTTTGCTTAAATGTCCCACGTTTATTCATATTTCAAATGATGTTATACTCGAAACGCATGATACTTTAATGAATTAGTGTCAATTCATAGTTTCAAGATGGTGGCATCTTTGATAGATTTGGGTCACTTTGTTACCAGATCTTGTTAGGATAATACGGCTTTACCTGTTACGCTCCGCAATATGCGTCTTAAAGTGCGTCGCGACACTATCTATCGAGTAATTGTACTGACCTAGTTAGGCTACTTACCCTTGATAAGTAGCAGCAATTTTACAGGATGTAAGCGCGCTACTTATTCATTACCGCTAGAGTGTTTAGGTTCTGCATTCTGCTCAACAATATATATTCACTACTAGTTCAAGGTTATGACTATTTTAGCTTTATTGATGCTAAAAACTTTTTTGCGTAAACCTTTGTTACGTTAGCGTCAGTATATAAAGAACTTATTTTTATGTTATGTTTATCCAATAATGATACTCGAAATATGACTTGAATCAATAGTTTCAATAGATCATAGGAGGCGGGTAGGGGACCACACATGCAGGGATGGTGGTTTTGCTTTACTTACTTTTATCAGGTCTTATCTTATATGCATAAGATTTTTTATGTACTTTACGTTATTTTTTTTTTTCATCAGCAATAGCTTCTTTTTTTTTTTTTATTTTTTTTTTTTTTAAATTAAGTAATTTTTTTTTATTTTTTTTTTTATTTTTTTTTTATTTTTTTTTTGAATTTTTTTTTTTTTTTATTTTTTTTTCATATTGTCAAATGTTCGATAATTTTGTTTTAAAAGAACTTAGTTTGTTATGTGATGTTAAATGTTAAATAATTTTGTTTATTTGATGTTATGTTTGGTTAACGATCACTTTGTTATGTTTGCAATTATTTCTTGGGGACTATGATATTTAGACGAGGTTATGATGACATTTGTTAAATTATTACGGAAAGCTTGATACTCGTCAAAAAATTTGTTCGTTTAGCATCTATATTCGTCCGGTGTCGCCATATTGATGATTAGACCAGGCGTTGTTTGTAAATTTTTGTTAAATATTTACCGATAGCGTGTTAATTTGGATGAAAATTTAAACATGATACTGTTTAGCACGAATAATCGTTACCTTGTTTGAAAACATGAGTGTTACAGCTCGCAATAGCGTTACGTTTTGCTACGAGTGTTACGGTACTTTTACGTATCTGTCTGTATTAAGTGCGGAAGTTTGTTCACTATGTTCAGTAAGCTTACTCGTACACACGTATGGCTGCTCGCTTATCGGTTTCTTGTCGCTTGCGTACATTGTATTCCTCAAGCTAGAGTTTCAGGTTATGTTATTGTATATTGTTACCCAATGTAAAAAACGCTCTGTTAACGTTAGCATATATTCGTATGACCTTAGTATTTAAAGTGAACCTTATTTTGTTCACTGTCTTCTATCCGAAATATGACATACATGTCGAAAATGTGACCATGAATCAATATAGATCAATAGGATCAACACAAACGGTCATTGGACTAACACCCGCGGAGCTGCGGCGTGGGTAGGCGGTTGATGGTTGAATTTAACTGATTTACTGATTTATACTGCTTTCAAATCAGTAAACTGATTACAATTTACTATGATATTCTTTATTCAAAAAAACTTATCTTACTCGTACTTGTCGTATGTAATATTTGGAGTCGTACTAAACCTAACTTGTACTTTACAGTCAGTTCTCATTGGGCTCCTGAATTCTCGCATAGTCTTCAACTTACCACGAACCACTCCAAGCAGGCATGTATGAACTTTATAAAATATTTGTTGTTCTCTGTACATGATAGAGCGAATGGCGTGGCCACCACCATTAGTAGAATTATATGTTAGACGATCATGCCTGCCATGGATTTTGGAAAAGTATTGAATTCAGGTTACGTTTTGTATACGCAGTGCTAGGTTACTTTATCGGTGTTAAGTGTGGAACTTTTGTTAATGTTATACAGTTTATTCGCTGGTTACAGTTGTGATTAAGGTTCTGGTCGTGTTACGCATTATATTTCTTTAGTTTCAGGCGTGTATTGTTATGGTTCAGCCTTTATTAATGTAAAAATCGTTGTATACACGTCTAGCTCATCGATCACTTTATGACTGTTTAAGAAAAACTTTATAATTTGTTTTATGTTCTATCGAAATAATCTCGGCATACATCACCGAAAAGTTAGTGTATCTCCTCACGTAACCATCATATAGATCCAACCTAGTATCAAAAAAGGCTCACTGGCATGAGTGGAAGGTACGGGCCAGGGAGCCCGGCGCAGCTACGACCGACGCTCGCCGACTCAACGATATCGCCACGGATGACCCAACTACACAACCACTAGCGACTCATGTGCAGCACCCCTAACTACACTCTAACTTAGACGGATTGGCTACGTCCACGAAGTGCCGTGTACATCTGTTGATTTCCCGCGTGCATCATAATCTCAACCCCAGACACTTGTATATCGGATTCACATGCCTTTAAACATTCGGAGTACAACGACCTTTGTACGATCGCTCTCAACATCGACATCTACATATGCATAAGTTTTCAATCAAACGAACTTAATTTTATGTTTATGCTTTGCAGATATAAAACTTTGGTTACTTTTTTATGTTACGGTTTGGATAAAAATTTGTTTATGTTCTGCAATTATTCGTGGCGGATTATGATATTTAGGTAATGGTATATGTAAATTTTTTGTTTAATATACCTACTTATTGACAATGTAAAAACCTTTGTTATGTTTATCAGTTATTTCGTTTGGTTCTGTACTGATAATCGTGACAAGGTTATGATACATTTTCTGCTAAATCGTTACTGCTTGTCATATGTAAGATTAAACGTTTTAATATGTTATGAGCTATGCTTTGGGAAAAAGTGATTGAACTTAGGGTTACTCGTTTGGCATGTCAATGTCTAGTTTACTTTACTCGGTGATTAAGTGCTAGAACTTTCTTTAAGTATAATCAGTTCTCATGTCGTGCGTTAACAGTCTGTGTTACGGTTTCTCAAGTCGTTGCTACATTTTTTTCTTTTAGGTTCACTATGCATGCTAATGTAGCTTTATTAATGTCTATTGAAAAACAATTGCTATGTTTAGGCATTATACTCGCGCTGGTTAGTATATAAAGAACTAATTTTAATGTCTTATGTTTATCCGAAATGATACTCCGAAAAATTGCGACGAAAATCTAATCATTGTGTTACACACATCGTTTAAAATTAAACATCTGATCATGCTAGAGATATGCTTGCAAAAAGTTGTGAATCAGGCTTACGTTCTGTATGCAATATTAGATTAGTTACTTTACTGTTGTTCGTAAGTTATCGGATACTTGTTCAATGTCAAGTATGTTGTATTCGAGTGCCGTAATGTATGTTAGGTTTTGTTCATTGTACACTTATATTCTTAGTTCCTGATACATGGCTATGTTTAGCTTTATTAATGTTGAGAAACAAATGTTACGTTAGCAATATATTCGTTGGTTAGTATATAAAGAACCTCTATTATTTTTGCCTACTATGTTTACTACTCCGAAATGATAATATCGATACTGTCGACCGGATCATTAGATCGAATAAATCACGAAAAGGTCGATGATATGGAGTGGGTAGGGAGGATGCGATGAGGGTCAACGGGTGGTTGCCTTCTGGAGTTGTTTTGGCTCCATTTTGTATCCTTTTTTCTTTGGACCGTTTTTGTTCCCATTCTTATTAACGCACGTGGAACGAATAAAGTTTCACTATTGAAGATTCGATTTTGAACACTATATACACAATTAAAATCCAAAGAAAGTAAAGTGGTAAATTCGAAAGAACTATAAAGTGAAAAATTAATATTTGAAAAGACATACTAAAAAAAAAAACCAATAACCAATTGGAATACTTAAACTTGAACAAGCATTATAAAAAAGATATGAAAATTGGAGATTACAATAAAAGAAGCAAAATCTGTAAAACTGAAACTAACGAAAGAGAAAAGAAATAATGAGACGACAATCTTATAAGAAAGATTGAGGTAAAAGACATTTTTTAGATTTACGGAAAGGACATTTTTGAATTTAGAAAAAAGCATTTGAAAATAATTACTTAGGCTACCAAAAGTACATCGTACCATAGATAGTGTAGGTACCAACTAAAATATTAAAAGTAACGGTTACCATAGAATAGTGTGTTTGTCACCCACAATATAAAACGTAGATTTCTGTTACATTAAGTGACTGCGCTACCCGCAATTGGCTCGTCTAAATACTATTTACAAAACATAAAAACAACCTTAAAAAATTAGCACAATTTCATATGATTAATATTTTTGTGTTTCCCTATTGCAAATTCTCGTTTGATCTATCTATATATTTTCTGTTTATACTATCTCATATAATTGTCGTATGTATAAGATTTTACTTATAGATTAATACTTGATAGTACTCTTGGCTATTTTTGTAATACTTGGTGTGGAGCTGGTAGCGTCATACCGTATTGTAGTAAGTAGTAGTGTATTTTTTTGTATTCAATAAAGTGGTATTGGTATTTGTGTATACCCATTTTGCTAAAAATTTATTATATTAATATAAGCAAAGTATAAAAAATATATTCGTGTGTGGAGTATTTTTCGATAATAAAATTTAAGCTGTATGTGTTTGTCCAGTTGTTATCCCCTCTACATTTATCCTGGAGACAGCCTCATACGACCATTTAAATTTCAGATCTTTTGTAGGCTTTTATTAACTTAAATCTCATGCATACATATTTGTGGCGCCCAAAGTGGTGGCTGTCTCGAAGGATAGTGTGAAGGGATAACAATAGTAGTATAGTAGTGTAACGTAGATGTAAAGTAGTATTAAGCGTAGAGAAGTAAAGTAGAAAAAGTAGATGTGTGAAAAATGGCCAACGATGGAGGGAAACATGCGGTTGGAGTTGGAGAAAAAGATATAAGAGAGGCTTTGCGCAAGAAGGAGAAGGAGAAATTGAAGAATTGATAGCAGAAAATGCGATAAATGCCAGAAAGGGGATGGAGGAAAATGGGTAAAGGCGAATCGGACAGAGTGACGAATGGAAGAGAGCACAAAATGGCCACTAAAAACTAGAGGACAATATTGAATAAAAAAGTTTTGCTTACTGGATGGAGGGAATGAATGAAATGGCGACCGAGAAAAGGGTTGACACTTCCTACTCCGAGCGTAGTACAAACTATACAAGAACTCAGAAAAAGGTGAGAAAGTGGAAAAAGGAGGGACGAGAAGTGAAACCAAAGATGACTCGAGAAGTGTGAACCAGGATGCATGAGTTAAGTGATGTGTGACTGAGAATATTGATGGGGAAAGTGGGAGGAGAGAAGGATGTAAATAAGGTGGTGAATCAGAAAAATGAGAAGAATGGAAAGAGGGAAAAAGGATAAAAAGGAAGAAAAAGACTTCCAAGAATAGGAGACATGAAAGGAGAATGAAACAGTAAAAAGAATAGACTCGCAATAGTTAGTTCGGAGGTTGAGGTGAATGTCGTTTTGAAGGCAAATGAGACTGGGATCATGGTTCTGAGTCCTGAGCGTAAGGTGATCAACAGAGTGTGTTGATTCGGGATATTCTCCAAAAATTAATAAGTTTATGTGTATGTACGAAAAGAGGTTAAGAGTTCTTTAGGGAATAGAGAGTTATTGTAGGGAAAAGTTTGACGAAGAATAAGGTCTTTTGGGTTAAAGAGTGGGCGAATTTTTAGAGGGGCGAAATGTTGGAATTTATAAGTCTGTCAGGTGTGGCGGGATGAGCCCAAAGTATGATGCTGGCTGAAAAAAGAGAATAATGGACCAGGTTGTGAGAGTGAAAGGGGAGTGTGAAGTATAGAAAGGTGACATGATTTTGGATAAGGCTAGGGTGGAAAGAGTGAAAGGATTGATATGTATGCGCATAGACGGAAAACGTTGGCGAGAAAGAAGTTTGGGGATGATGATGCGGATGGGAATAAGAGATTGCTGAGGAAGTTTTTAGAGACGTTCGACCTCAAGTGGGCGGAGTATGTAAATTTAGCGAAAGGAAGAGAAAAATGAGATCGGCAGGAGAGAGGATTGACCGTGGGAAGATGTTTTGGAAATTGTAGAAGATAGGGAGTTTGAATGCGATCGAGAGGAGAATGAATGACGTGAGGTGTATAGTGGTAGTGAAAGGTATGCGAATGAAAGGGATTCACCACCCCCTCAGTATAGATCGTATAGAGACGCCCTGAAAGCTAACCCCTATGAAGTAATGGTGAAGTTTGGAAGATTTATTTATGTGGTTTTGGAGATGATGAAAGACAGGTGAATCGTAGGAAGGTGTGAATTGGTGTAAATAACTTTTGCTGGTCGTCAAGTAGGAGGAAATGGGAATGTGAGGGGGAACGCTGGTTTTAACCAAGGTCAAGGGTATAATCAGGGTCAAGGGATTAGAGGTCGTGGAAACCAAGAAAATGTGAGTGCGAATAGGGATGTGAAGTGTTTTCGTTGTGGGATGAGGGGCCATATGATTTCAGAATGTAGATGGTCATTGTGAAGTGCGGACGTGCTTTTGAGTGCTCTCGCTTGATAGTTTATATTCATTTTATTTATTGTTATTATTATTTTGTTTAGCTGTGTTTGGTGAAAGTGTGTGTTTTTCAATCTTGTCTTTGTTTTAATTAAAGTTTTTTTATCTAAAATCATATCAGTTGGTTGTACACTTATTAGATCCAGTGAAAGTTTTGCACGTTGGAAGTTTTAAAAGATTAAGCTTCTAGTGTAATTTTTATTTCTTTTCTTTGTCGTTTTTTTTTTTTTTCTGGTCGGAATTTTAGTAGGGTAAACTGGAAAGGTTACGTAAGTTTGCAGTTTTATTTTTTTTATTTATGTATACAGATTCTGATTTTTAATTAATTTTAGCACATTAAACTTTTTAACTTAGGTTTTAGCGTTTGATGAATTTTATCCCGAAGTTATTCCTTGTTTTTGGTCTTTTGTTTCTTGTTTGGTGTGTAGTGTGTTTGTGCTGTGTGTGTTGGAGAGAGATGGCAGATTTGCATAGATGCGGGCTTTCTATTGACTTCACCAAACATCCGAGGCTTAAACTCTAACTCTAACATCCGTGGCTTACACTCTCTAACTCTAGCCCTAATCTTTTTGCTCTTGTTCTGAGACTCAGATGGGCTAAGGAATCATCTCTAAACTCGTTTTTAACTTATTCCAACTAGATACACTTATTTCATAATTCCGTCTAAAGGGTGGAGTATTGTGCCTATTAAACATTAACACCCTGTAACACGTGTTGAAATCTCGAATCACCTAATTTCGATGTTCTTGTGGCTTAAAATCTTTTCTTCCTTCTACTACAATCAATATTCGTATGCTTCTGCTACTGTTCTCCTAACAGAACCAAGATTTTCACGTGCCTTTTTTATGAATATCTTACTAACTCTCACGAGACTGGTTATATCTTCTCATCCAAACTCTGAGGTCCTCTATTTAGGGGATTTTCAATGTACACAACACTGAATTGGTTGGGAGTCCTCTCATATTGATTTAGGTGGGCGAGGAGGCCGACATTCATTCAGCATTCTCAACATTCTGGAGCAACTAATTAAAGACCACACACACATTCCGGATCGCCCAACCAATTCTTGACCACACTTGACCTATGTTTCACACTAGTCCTTTCTCAATATAAATACACCATATTCCCTCCTATTGGATAATATTCTGCACACCAACCAACCTTATATCTCTTAATATTATAATACTTTCTCCATCAATACAGCTCCATCCTGCCCCCTGTTGCTGTTCCTCTTCTTCTGGCACTTTATTCGGGCCGATTGGGGGCTTTGCCTTTGCCTTCTACGCTAACTATAAATTGGAATACTGCTTTCCTCTGGATGACGCTTCGGCTTCTTGCCGACAAGGTGGCGAGCTGCTAATCGCTTGATGGATGAGCAGCGTTCATCCTTCTTCAACTTAAATCTTTCTCTCCTCCATAATCCATGTTCCGATCGTGCTTGTTCTCTGGCCATTCAGGCCAGAGACAATGCGTATCGAGGGGTGAAAAATTCTCGTTCTTCTTATCACTCTGCTTAATTTTCATCAGCTAGAAATGCGTTGCAGGGATACTCTCTCGAGCAGCAAAGCGGAAACTTTCATCAAAACGAAAGTGCGCTAACTAACCTCCTTGGTCTTCCTACTTGATAAATCTTTCTGGGCTCTTGCCAAAAACATCTCCAAACAACTTCTGTAAATCTACCTTCCTCCTCTTATTGAATCTGATGGTTCTGTTGCCTAACTCTCCAACTGACAAGGGCCAATCTCTTCGGCCTCCTATTTTCCTCTAACCTTCAAAACCCTGGACGATTCTGCATTCCTCTTCCTCTCCTTCTCTTCCCCGCGTGTCCTATGCCTTTGCCTGAGATTACATTTTGATCGGGTGCATGGCTCCTGAAAATCTATGAACGTTTAGGAAGGCGGGTGCCCGGATGGCATTCCTCCCCGAGTTTTGAGGAGTTGTGCCTTCGTGCTGGGCCCCATCCTCCTCGTGTTCAACTACTATTCTCTATGGCCCTCAATTCTAGCACTTTCCCTCAGTGTTGGAACGCGCACATGTCCAACCCTATTCCGAAAAAAGGAAGGCCCTCTGATCCTTCTAAACTATCGCCCTATAGCTCTAACCTGTTATTCTATCTAAGCATCTTTGGAAACCCCTTCTCAAACTCTTCATTTCTATAGACCATCTGGAATTCTCATTCCCTTCTTCTGATCGCCAGTACGGGCTTTCTGCGCTCGAGGTCTACTGGGGATATACTTTTCCTATCTAACAGATTATGGTTTCTCCACCCTCAGGAATTACGGGGAGACTTGCGTGAGTGGCGCTTGACACTATCCAACCAGCATTGACCGGGTTTGGCACGCTACACTGCTCTCCAAGCTCCCCTCCTTTGGATTTCCTTTCCTTCTCTTGCTTACTTATGTCTAGCTATTCTTTCAAAAATCGCTCAATATTCGGCTGTTGTTGATGGGCGATTTCTTCTTCCTTTTCGTCAATAGTGGTGTTCCTCAGGGTTCTGTTTTATCTCCTACTTTAATTCCTCCTGCTTTTCTTAAATGATCTTCTCACCTGGCACATCTAACTCTAATCCACTCATATGCCGATGACTTCACCCCACTCATATCTTCAACTCATTTCAATTCTCTCCTTCTTTACTTCAGAATTGCCTCTCGGCATTAATCTTTCCGATCCTATTCTCGCTGATCTGGTCAGAATTTCCGGGTGGGGTCGTCGCAACCTTGTGAATTTAATTCTTTAAAATAACCAACTTCTACAAATCTCCTCTCTAAGACACTTCTAACTTTCCTTATCTCTCTTTCGACGGTTCTTCCTCTCTCCTCCTGTTGACAATATAACATCCTTGGCCTTAACATAACACAAAAATGTCTGCGAACCTCACATTCACAATGGTTGCTAGGGGGGCCTCAAAGAAACTGAAAGTTCTGTTTTAGACTGCGAGACTTTTTTTCCTCTTCACATTACTCCAGTTATACAAGGGTCTCATCCGCCCTTGTATGGATACTGCTCTCATATCTGGGGGGGGGCTCAGGTTTCACCCGGCTATTTGGATAGGTCGAGTCAAAGCTAAAAGACTTATAAAACTGTCCTGTACTTTCTAGTTCACTTGACCCTCATCCTTTGCGGCGCGATGTGGTGCTTAATCTCTTTTCTATAGGTACCGTAGCGACAGGTGCTCGAGGGGAGCTTTCCACTCGCGTGCCGCCTCCTTTAAGACGCCCTCGCAGCACAAGGGTGCTGTGTCTAACTGCAAGTTTTGTGTTTAATGTTAGCCAATTTACTAGTTCGCTGCGGTTGCCTGCCTTCTTTCCTGCCTACCTCTGTTCTGTGGAATTCTCTTCCATCTTCTGTGTTTCCTACTCAATTTAATCTCCCTCACTTTAAAGCCCGCGTCTGTGCTCATCTGCGTAATTTGCGTTAGTTAAAATTTTGTTGAGTGAAACACCCCCTCCTTGAATAGGGCTTTGCCCGTGAGCGGTGGTGATAACTGTAAAAACAGAATGTAGATGGGCAACTGGTGCTTGTTTTAGCTGTGGGCAAGTGGGTCATTTGGCCATGAACTGTACGGACCCGCAAAGGGCTGGGTGTAGGAGATGCGGAGGTGTGGATCATTGGGTGCGTGATTGTCCACAGGGTGTAAGAGCGAGACAACCAGTATGTGGAAACTGCGGTATCGAGGGGCATTTTTCTAGGATGTGTGGGTCCCTTAGAAACACCTGTATGAAATGTGGGAAAATAGGGCATGTGGCTGGAATGTGTTGGAGTGTGAGGCAACCAGGAGGGGCAGGTCAGGATAATCCTGGTGTGCTAGGTATTGGTACTGGTGTTAGTGGTCTGGTTCAACCGGTTAGTAGTCAGGCTGTTGGTATGAATAAGAATGTAAATGTGAGTGAGGCAGGGGTGAACACTGTGAATAATCAGGCAAGGATAATCAATCTGGGAAACGAGTTGCAATGAGGGTTGCAGATGGTGAACCCTCATTTGGGAATGGTTCGCAAATAGGAAGAGGGGATGTAAGTGAAGATGTGTTCTCAGCTGGTCCAGTGAATGAATGTATTAGTATTAAGGTTTATTGTGGAGGTATCGAGGTTCGTGCTTTGATTGATACTGGGTGTATGGTTAGTGTTGTGTATAAAGGAGCATATGATAGGATGAAGATAAGGGAAGATCAGAAAGAAGTAGGTAGGGGGCATATTAAGGGGATTAGTAATATGTTGGTACCGGTGGAAATTAAATTTAGGGAGAGTGTTAAAATTGGAGGAATAGGCAACGAAGAGAGCGAGTTTTATGTGATTGATAGTAGGAATGAGAAGTATGATGTATTATTGGGATATAAGTTTTTGAGTGTGAATAGGATAGTTATTCATCCTGATCAAAGGATGATAGAGAAGAAGGTGAATAAGGATGGGAAATGTCAGAATGTATGTGAATGATTAGGGAATGTAGATGTGAAAATTGTTTAAAGGCGTGGAAGTGTGTTTGGCTCTGGAAGATATGTCTTTGAAAGCGGATGGTGTGGTAAGTGTGAAGGTAGGTTGGAATACGAATGTGGGTGTGGATGAAAACCAGAATAGCATGTTTCTGGTGGATGGTTATGATGCAAGGTATAGGGTGAAAAGGGTTGCACATGTATTCGATGGTATAATAGATTTGAATAATCCTCGGGTATGTATGCAGAAGGTGCCTGATGTGATAAAGAGGAGAGTGAGAGGTATAAGGGTTGGTGATGTAGGTAGTTTATATTCTGTTTTTGTATTAGAGAATTAGAGAGAATAAATGCTGTTCGTTTGCTGGTGATATTGAGAAAAAGGATTGGGTGTATGATGAAATGGTTGATAAAGTGAAATTACCGGAAGGTTTGAAGAAGTAAGGAGACAAAGGTTTTACGAAGTGTTATGGGAAAGGGAGGAAAGCGCTGAGCAAGGCGATGAGCGATTGGGGATGGCAAAATTGCCGGCGTTTCGCATAGTGTTAGCGGAGGACACCCCCATATTAATCTCTTCGTCACTTCCTCCCCTTCCGTGCGAAGTGGAGATTGAAAGAGCATGTGAAGAAAGTTTAGAGAGAACTAGGTTGTATTACGAAGAGAGTGGAGAGTCCGTGGATAGTCCGATTGGTGCTGGTGCGAAACTGATGGACGATTGAGGTTAAGTATTGATTATCGTAAGGTGAATGAAAAGACTGTGAAAGATAGGTTCCCTATGTTGTAGTTTCAGAGTGCGTGTATAGTATGTATGGAATGAAAGTGTTTACGGAAATTTATCTGGTGCGTGGGTACTATCAGATGCCAGTGGAAGAGGATAGTAGGTGTGTGACTGCCTTTTCGACTGCAAAGCGGCATTATCAGTTTAGAAATTTGAGCTTTGGGTTAGCGAATGCTCCGGCAGCTTTTCAGAGGGCGATGAATGTGGTTATGAATGATTTTCCCAGTAAGAATGTGATGGTGTTTATAGATGATATATTAGTGATGAATGAATCTTTCCCTGAGCATTTGAAGTTGGTGAATGATGTGTTGCAAAAGTTGGAGGAGGTAGGTATAAAAGTGAAAGTCGAAAAGTGTGAGTGGTTTGCGGATGAGGTTGAATTCTTGGGCCACAAGGTGATTGCGACTGGTTTAAAGAAAGCGGAAAAGTTTATTGAGAAAGTTCTGCAGTTTCCAAAGCCAAGGAATGTTAGAGAGTTGAGAGGATTTTTGGGTTTGGTAGAGTTTGGAAGGAAATTTATGAAAGATTGTTGTTCGGGAGTAATGAAACCTTTGACTGAATGGACGGGATAGTAAGAAGAGGAACGATCGTAAACATGGAATGATAGAAGATTGTAATGAAGGCGTGTTGGAAGAAAGTTGAAAGCGAAGTCGCGAAAGGATTATGAGAGCTGGCTTATCGGATTATTAGTGGAGAATGCGGCAAATCTTTTGGAGTTTATGACGGATGCAAGTGGGTATTTGTATGGGGGGTTGTTTGAATTGGCAAGAACAAGTGATTGCATGGGAATTGGAAAGAGAAACGATGATTGCGTATGTGTTCGAAAGAGTGCGTTTAGTATGAAGAGCGAAGTATTCCACGATGATAAGAGAGGTTGCTGCTTTGGGTTTTTTGTTTGAAGCGTTCCGTGGCCGTTTTGTGTATGGAGTTAAGTTGTTGTGCGAACGGATCACGCACCCTGTGGTGTATTTGCGAGAGAATGAGGAAGTTGATCTGTCGGCTTGGCAAGAACTTTGGGAAGATTTTGAGTGATTTTTGATTAGTGGTTGAAGTAATGGTGCCTGGTGTGAGGAATGAGATTGCTGAGTTGATGTTCGAGAGCTGGGAGTGCACGAGTCTGAATGAAAGTAGTGATAGATTCCGGATGTGCCAAAGGGATTGATGAATGGGAAAGGAATAGTCAGGGTGGGGTGATTCTTGTTTGAAGTGTGTTAATATGGGTCTACCAGCGATTTAGCTAGGGGATAGTTGTTTCGATGAGTGCCTTGAGAGTATATGAGAATTGCGGAGAGGGAAGTTATGTACTGAGGTGTGTTAAGTAAACCTTGAGCAGATCGGGATTAGAGTGACATTTTATGAAGGAGTTAATAGGCTATGGTGTATGTAGGTGTGCTTCCGGTGCAAGAGAGAACCATTGTTGTGATAAATTGTTGTTAAGATGTTGTATTTGTGGTGCATTATGGTGGGGAGGCGACCGTGTTTGTAATATTGGAAGTTAGGGGGGGTGTAAGTGGTGCAAAAGTGGGCGGAGCTTCATTTACAATGTTTAAGTGGGGTTCACTATAATTGGGTAATTGAGAAAAAGTGTTATGATAGGAAGTATGTTTTGGACTTGGCGTTGGAGGAGTGTCTTTAGAAGGTGATGAGGATGGGAAAATGAAGGAATTAGAGGTAAAGGAAGATGTTTAACTGATGGAAAGTGGAAGAATGGAGGTGAAAGTGCAGGTGAATGGGAGAGTATTTTGTAGACTGATTGACACTGGGGCTCAGATTTCTTTAGTGAATGCATCTGTGGTACGAGAGATTGAGCGAGTGACGTGGCAGATAGGAGAGGAGGAGTACGAATGTGAAGATCAAAGGGATTGGGTCAGGTGATTTTGTCGCTTTTGAAGAGGTTTTGTTAAAGGTAGAAATAGAAAAGCTAGGGGAAGTGGAACATAGGTTTGTTGTGCTGGACGAGGAGCGAATGCCGTATTGTTTTTTGTTTGGGATTGACTTTTTGAGGGTGAATAGGTTTTCTGTAGATGTAGGGAATGAAAGGTTGTTGAAGGGAAGTCGAGAGATTATTAGAATGCAGAAGGAGAATGTGTGTGTTGTTGATTTTGTTGGCATGGTGAGAGTTGGTGTGGGGGATGAAGAACTGTTAAGCATGAAAGATATCGAGGTAATGCAAGGAATGTCCTATGGTCTGTGAGTTGAGAAAAATTGTAGTTTGTTGGGTAATGGAAGTGTGTTAGATGGGACCAGTTTGATAGAAGATTTTCTTAGGGTATTTGCGAAAAGGTTGTTGTGTGTTCTAATTGGGTGTATTAATTTCGGAAAGTCAAGAGAGGAGGATTGTATGTACCGTGTTTTCTGTAGTTGGAACGGTAGGGATGGCTTTAGTGATTCACCGTAGGTTGGTCACATGGGGAAGTTTCAATTGTGGGAATGTCATGAAGAGCGAGTGTTTATACCTTGGCTTAAAGGAAGATAGTGAATGATGTAGCAACTACTTGTGAGGAATGTCAGAAGGGAAAGTATCAGAGAATGTATGTTAAACCCCCTGTGTTACGAATGGATGTGAATGAACCTTTTGAGTTAGTAGTGATTGATTGTGTTTTCGTTTGCCATGACTGCGAGGGGTATGTAGGTCAATGGTGTGATGGTGGATCAACAAAAGTAATTTTGCATATGCTGTGCCCGGTGAAGATAAGATAGTGCGAATGTGGCTAGGGTGGTAAAGGAGGTTTGTGCAAATGTGGTCCTGTAAACCGAAGCGAATGTTGAGTTGATAATGGGCCCGGAGTTTTGTAGGCAGGCGTTTGAGCAAAATGTTGAGTGGATTGTAGAATCGACACCAAAATATAATGCCGAGTTGATGGGTAGCGGAGAGAACTATTCGGCAGTTTGAGGTGAGATGTTACGATGATGATGAAAGAGAGAAGATTGGACCTAATTTTGGTTAGGAAGAGTGTTTGTGGGCTTATAAGATGACTGTGCATTAGAGCAACTGGATTCCCTTGTTATGTATGTGATAATTTTGAGAGGTTTGTGAAACCTAGGCTTGGGTTGCCTGAGGGTGATAGGGACGTCTGGAGAAAGGGTAGTTTAAAGTTTGCAAGTTTTAAGGTCGGGGATAAGGTTTTAAAGGAAGTGATTGAGAAGGGTCGGTTGAATGTGAGTAAGATGAGAGAAAAGTTTGAGGGACCGTATGTTGTGAAAAGGGTTATGTCTAATGGGGTTAGTTATGTGTTGGAAAGTGAGAATGATAGTATGAATGAGTTTAGGGCCCATCAAGTCCAGTTGAGGCCGTGGAGGGAACCCCCGGGTTATTTAAAGATCCATCCTGTGTATAAGTTTTTGGTGAATGAGGATGACTTGAATGAGAATGTGGGATATAGTGGATGATTTATGGTTAAAGGGGAAAGAGTTAGTGTTGGTGGAAGAGATACGGAAGACAAAGCGTAAAAGTGGATTGTCGAGTAATGGTGAAATAGATAAGTGTGTTTAATGATGATAATAGTGAGATGATGAGCTATTTTTCAGGATCTGGTGGGATAATGGGAAATAATGAGCAGAGTTTAGGAAGAGTACGTACACTGTATGCAAGTTTCGTTAGATGAAAGTGAGAGTGTGTTGGCGGGATTGAGAGATATTAGACAAAAGTGTGCATATGGAAGTGGATGATTTGAGTAAATTCTGTGTGGAATTGGATGAGTAGTGAATGTTATAAAGGCGAATGCAAGAATGCGAGAGATCTGAATAGAGAGTTGCCGAGAATGTCTGAGCGGTTCCTGGGAATAGGAAGTGTGATGAGTAGTAGAGGAGGTAGTGATGGAAGAGCGGAAGGCTGGGAATAAAACCAGAACGAGTGTGGAACTATTGAGAAACCGTTTACTCAGGAGTAGAGGGGTTGTAAAAGAGTATGATTGGGTGATGACAACGGCGTTATAGATGGTTAAGATTGTTGGGTTAAAAATAAATATGATACAAACTTAGGTGGGAGGGATGTAGTGAGCTGCCCTTAGTGGTAGTTCTGTTTGGTATCATATTTATTTATATTTTATTTTGGGGTATTTTTAATTTTGTCATGTATGAGGGTGTTATGAAGGGGGAGAATAATTGTGTTGCTGTGAGTGATGGGTGTTCTGACGACCTCAGTAGTTAGTAGTTTCTTTACCAACAGGTCCTTATTATCTTCTTATTCCTTGTTTCTCGACATCCATCACTCTTTCACTTTTGAATGAAATAAATGTGAATGATTGTAGATTATTGCCGATTAATTGGTTTTTCACGTATTTATTTTTTCTTCCGTAGGAATTATTATTTAATGTTTTTGAGATTTTTTGTGAGATTCTGAAGGTATTTTGAATGTGATTGATGGTTTCCTGTAGATTGGTGAAGAGGTTGATTTGTGGAATCTTTTTCTTTCGGATTTGGAATCCTTCTATAGTGGTAAGAATAATAATTATTTGTCGTATTATTATTTTATTTTAATGATTAATTGAATTAGTGATTGATATTATTCTTATTATGGTTATTATTAATATTCTTATCTTGTATTTCTATATGGTGAACTGTATTAAAGTAGTGGATTTTTTATTTTGAATTTGCAGTATTGAGGTTTGGTAACTATCGTATCGTTCATGGTTGTGGAAGTTTCCTGTAGTGAAGGTTTGCTGTCAGAAGTAAAAGAAAAAAACTGGTCAACACTATTGGCCAGGTGGCTATTAAGTATTATTTTGTATTTTTTTCTTTTCTAATTATAATTTTTTTTAATTTAAATAGTTGAGTCTTTGAATTTTTGCATTTAAATTTTTGATTTTTAAATGATTGAGTATGTTAGAGATTTGAAGACTATTAAAGATTAATTTATAATGCTAATGTTAATGTTAAATTTAATGTTGAAATATGATATTGATTTTATCATAAGTCACTTAATGGTAATTATTGTTTAATTTATTTTTTAATTCCTTATACAATTCATTTATTTATTTTTGTCGTCATGTTAGGATTTGTTTATTTTTGTTTCATTTCAGTTTTTTTTGTGGCTCCATATTTTTTTTGGACTTCATTCTTTTGAAAGCCGATTGTCTCTTCTGTTATGTTATGTTTGCAATTATTTGTTGGGGATTATGATATTTAGGTAAGGTTATGATAAATTTTTGTTAAATATTACTATGATAATGTAAAAAACTTTGTTACGTTAGCATATATTCGTTGGTCTGTATGATAATCGGACAAGGTTATGATACATTTTTGGCTAAATGTTACTGTGTCAATGTAAGATTAACGTTAATATGTTAGAGATATGCTTGAAAAAAAGTATGATACGGTTACGTGCATGCTACGTTAGTTACTTTACTGATGTTAAGTGTAGAACTTTGTTAATGTTAACAGTTTATTCGTGTTTAAGTTGTGTTAGGTTTGTCGTTGTACATTATTTTCTTAGTTCATGTTACGCTATGTTAGCTTTATTGACGTGGAAAACTTTATTATGTTAGAGAATATTCATTGATCAGTATGATAATTAACCAATGTTGTGATAATTTTTGTTAAATACTACCATTAATGTAAAATTACATTGTTATGTTAGAGACACGCTTGATAAAGTGTTAATAGGTTACGTTTTGGAGGTAATGTGAGTTACTTACTGTTGTTAAAGTGTGGAACTTTGTTAAAATGTTAACAGCAGTTTTTTCATGTTTAAGGTGTGTCAGATTTCGTCATTGTGGGCATATATTCGAGTTCGATGATGCTCCCAGTAGCTTTATTTATGTGAAAACTTTGTTAGCGTTAGCGTATATTCGTTGATCGTGTATAAAGAATTTGTTTTTTATGTTATGTTTATCCAAAATGAAACTCGAGATGTGACTTGAATCAATAGATCAATAGGTCGATAGATCATGGGAGGGTGGGATGGTATGGAGGGTACGGTGGATGGTTTTGATTTACTGTTTTTTAACTGATTCTAGGGTATGTAAACTTACATTTTACTAAACAATAGACTTGAGGAATCAAATAGATCATAGATCAATTAGATTCAATAATCAATGATCAATTAGATCACGGATGACAGATGGTGATTGTGTGGTGGTTTGATTTACTGATTTACTGATTGGTTGTAAACATGACAATTTTAGAAAAATATGACTTGAATCAATAGATAATAGATCAATAGATCAATGATAATAAGATCAATAGATTCATAGATCACGGAAGGGGTGAGGAGGGCAGTTTGATCTTACTGACTTACTGTTTTCTGCTTTACGAGTATGTAAACGTAATTTGTAAGTTAATAAACATAGAAAAGAATAAGAAATTTTATTTATGTTGTTTATTTATTTTTTATTATTTTTTCCTTTGATGGTTCTGAAGCCATTTATTTTCGAAATCTACAGACCCATAAATATAATAAGACACCAACATTGTTGTTATAGGAATGTTTATTTACTAACTCGCACCGCACCGGCTCTAGCATACCGGAGCCGGACGCCAACTCTCAGTTTTCCATACCAACTTTCTATAAATCAACTCTGAATTCCTCTCATCACAATTTCAGTCTATCGAAACACTTCGATTTATAGGGAGTGGGACCCCCTTATGAGCGGCGCACTGGGATTGTGAACATCGTCTATGATGAGGTTACGTAACCCATCTAACCACCTCCCAAATTTAGCACGTACGATAAGGTTCGGAGTCCCCGGAGCAGGCTGGCGTTCGGGAATCGGAGCAGATACCGGGATGCGAAGAGGAACCGCGGCGGAAAGGCGGAGTCGGAGTGCGTAAAAAACGATTCCTTGCAGGAATCGTTTTCGACTAAGAATCGATTCCCTTCGGGAATCGATTCTTCGTAATAATAATAATAATAATAATAATAATAATAATAATAATAATAATAACTAATAATAATAACATAATAATAATAATAATAATAATAATAATAATAATAATAATAATAATAATAATATAAAATAATAATAATAATAATAATAATAATAATAATAATAATAATAATAATAATAAAATAATAATAATAATAATAATAATAATAATAATTATGATCTTTGAAAATGTTTAAAGTCTGCTTTATTTTTGTTTTAATATTTTATTGTTTTAAAGGAAATATGTTTTGTGGTATATTATAACGTAACTAATTTAATCTAATTTAAATAAGTAAATTTCCTTATATTTTAATGTCATGTTTATACCGAAATAATGAATAAAAATATAATTATATTATAATTAATATTTTTTAATAATTCTTATATCTAAATTCTTATATTAATTTTAATATGTTTGTTGTATTAATGCCTCATGAAATAAATAATTTTAATTGTTGAAAATGATATCAAGTATTGTAAAGTTATTTTTAATATGTTATATTTATTATATTTATTATTTAAAGGTCATTTTATTTTTGATTATTATTTTTTATTCTATTTCATATACAGGTTTTTTAGGCATATCTTTTAGAATTTGGATAATAAAAGATTTAGTGGACAAAGCGTATAATTCAATAACCAACAGAAAGACTGGGGTAAAACAAATCAGTGATAAAAATTGTCCGCGCATATATATATATATATATATATATATATATATTATCATATATTATATTATATATTATATTATATTAGATTATATATTATAATATATATATTTATTATAGTTTATCATATATATATATATATATAGTATATATATAAATATATATATATATATATTAATTTTTTTATATTATATATAATATATTATATATAAGAGATGAATATTTTTTGCCGTCTGAAAAAAGAAATAAATATTCCAAGGTTTTATTGCGTTTTTTCTAGCACTGTATCATTTTTTTCTTTACATTAGATCACAAAAAATTAAATTAAAAAAAACGAAGCAGTTTTTTTTTTCTTAAATTTGGTTGGGTTATGCGATATAGAATTCATAAACAGACTGACGTTTATTTTTAAATGCTTTTGTATCAAGAAATTTAGCCATACGTTTGACGTCGTTTTACTTATAAAAATTTTGAAAGTACTTTTCAGAGGATTGTCCAAAAAACTTTTAGAAAATAAAATTGGAATAAAGTGTCTAAATGAAATTTATTTTACACAAAATAGGAGTATTTTAGTGAAAACAAGCATTAAAATTTATCCTGAATACTTAAAGATTAAAAGATAAATGTGAAAGCCCCGAAAAAAATAATTCTTCCCCTCTCCCCCCCAAAAAAAAAACCAAAAAAACGAAGTTTTATTTTTTTGGTTTCCCAAAAAAATTAAAGATAAACTTAGTTATTCAATCAAAAAACATTTTCTTTTATCGGTTTTTGAAGAAATGGATTTTGAGGATATAGTCTCCCCTATAAAAATTTTTTTTGGGAAAAGAATATCGGCTTTCGATAAGGCGTTTTCGATTTTGCACTTTTGCTAACGAAATTTAGGAAAATGCTAAAAAGTCGTTCGTTTATGTCATTTTAGCACAAATTTAGTAAAATGCTAACGAAACGTTAGTAATTTCCTAAATTCTGTTAAGTTGCTCTTTCCCGTGCTTACCACCGAATTTTAGGAAAATTGGCTAACAAAAAATGTAACAAATAATTTCGGCGTAGTTAGTTCGTTGGATCTGATGATGTTTCATAAAATCAGCTTTGATTAACTAATTTCTTCCAAATCGATAAACCATCACAATAGTTGATCAAGTTTTTGTAATGAAAACCATTTGTTATTTTTTTTATTCTTTTTTTATTCCCAATTCAATTGCTCCATTTGAACAGCTGATCAAAATTTTTGTAAACCATCGGTCGATTATGCCCGAATTTGCTAAAACTGGATTTAGCATTTCTTATCCAGCGTTAGCACAAATGCAAAAACGAAAACGGCTTGAAAAATTATCGAAATATCGATATATCGCCAAAAAAATATCGATACATCGAGCAAAAATATCGATATCTCAATATATCGATATTTTTTGGCCATCAATATTCAACAGTGATTCCTCATCCCTACACGATTACGGAAAGAAGCCGAATTGTGTATGACTTTTTCAGAGCGTTAATATAATATTTGGTTGAAATTACTCAAAATAAACTCAAATGCGTAAAAAAAACTTCAAATAATTTTTAAAGCCATTTTTGTAAATGAAATGTTTATAATTTTAAAATACTATGTACGTGAACTGAAGTCATCAATACTAAACAATTACCAATCTCTCTACCAATCGTCTCAAACTCTTCAGATTCGAGACACAAACCCAAAACATCCCCATATAATAGGTAGGGCACACTCCACTCTTCCATTCTCCATCATTCCAATACTAGGTAATAGTTGAGTTTAACAGATTTATTAAAAAATCGATATTTTAAGAAATCAATCGATTTGTTTGTTATACCTATCGACCACGTTGTCAAATTTAATTTTGGCCAGCACTAAATACACAAAGCCTATTGGCCAAGACATGCTTAACCGCTACTATGATATCTAATAGCCTACACACAATTTTTATTTGATAAATAGTGAAAGAAACTTGTTTTGCATAAAAGCTTCACATAAATCATAATTATTTGTTTAATTATTTATCCAAATCTAAACATTTTATTATTATTATTATTATTATTATTATTATATATATATATATATATTATAATAATATAAATTAATATTATATATATATATATAATATATAATATATATATCTATATATATTTGTATATATAGCAGAGGCGAGAATAAGGTGCATGATAGGAGGAGAATGGCGGGGTTTTGTATGGGGGCATGGTTGTGGCCACTGGCCAGGGGATGAACCCTACATTGCGATTTACCATAGTGAGGGCCTGTCGCGGTCCCATGATAGGTGGATTTTCTGTCTGTGAGGAGCTCTCACTAATTAAATGGTAGCACGAGGGGCGGAACAGGCTGGGCTTTTTCTTTTTCGACGTTTGTCAAGTGTTCCCTACTGCTTTTCTTTCGATGCTTGTCAGCACTTACCCCCATCTGGGGCAAGAGGAAGGTGAAGAAAGAAGAGATCTATATATATATATATATATATATAACCCACTCTCTCCCCGAGTCGCCGCTGTGTGGCTATATATATATATTATATAATATATATTATGTTATATGATATATATATGATATATATAAGCCATAATTCCATAAAAGGGCCAGGAGAGTTATCTCGAAAAGTATTCAGACTTACGGCAAAAACTAAATTTACATATTTGGAATCAGCCGTACAAAGCTTATTATATGTAAGTCGTTTTATAAATTAAAACTAACGAATACCCTAGAGTATACCGCATAGATATCAGGAGTCGGGTCTCTCGGCCTCTAGGTGGCGACGGGGGGACTTCGTCCCCCCTCTGTCCCAATCAAGGTTCAGCCCCTAAAATTGAAGTTCAGGCAACATATAACTCCCATTAGGGGCCGAGCCGATGGGGGACAGAGGGGGGACGAAGTCCCCCTGTCATCCACCTAGCGGCGAGAGACCCGGACTCCTGATATCTATGCGGTCTACTCTAGGGTATTCGTTAGTTTTAAATAATAAAACTTTAATAAAGCTTGTACGCTGATTCCAAATATGTATTTATTTTTCTATAAGTATCTTCTTTTAGTTTTTTTTTTTTTTTTACTTCTGGTAATAAGCTTTAATTCGCTGATTCCAAATATTAATTGGTTTTTCTGTAAGTGTGTAAGTGTCATAACTATTATATATATTATATATATATAAAATATATATAATATTAATTTATTATTATAATATATATATATTATATATTATAATATATATATATATATAAATATATATATATATATAAGTTAGCAACGTTACATTACCTGGCAATTTTACGATATTTTTAAAACGAAAGTTTTCGTTATTTTCATATATCATTCTTTTTTTACTTATTTTTTTTTTTTTTTTTTTTTTGCGTTGGCTCTTAAATTTTTATATGAAAAATTTGGTAACTACTGTTCTAGTACTTTGACATGGGTTCTAAAGATACAAAAAAAAACCGATTATCGGAAAAAAATATCGATATTTCGTCAGAATCTGTTAAACTCAACTATTACCCAATACTATCCCCTGCCACCCCTACCTTATTCTTTCATAACCCCATCCATATACAAATTGAATACCAAGGAGACATAACATCCTCCTCCTCCGCTATTAATATTAAACCATACACTTTTGGGCTCCATTTATCTTAACATGCTTCCATCATCACATCATACATACCTTTTGACTCCCATTCAGAAGTAGCGTCCGGCCGGCCGTTGTACAAGTCCCCGTCTTACTACCACCGAACGGCCTGATATACTACATTTGCATACGAGGCTTCTCTATTAATCCTATTATACGCCTGTTGCAAATCCAAATCCAATCCCTCGGAACTATACCCTCCTCCATAAATGCTTTGTTACACAACTTACAAATCCAATCAATCATCATCTCACCTCCGTTCTTGATCATTTCACCAGTAATTTTATCTATACCGTGCAGATTTTCATTCTTCAAATTTGTCACACTCTATATCTATAACTTTCTTAATGAGCCACCATAAAAACCCTATCTTCCTCCCATGCAAACCCACACCATTCACTATCACCTCTTCATTACTGCAGTGTTATTGCAGATTTTTGAAGTGTTCCCTCTCAGTCGCCCTGATCCATTTTTCAGTCACGTAACAATGGACTCATCCTATTCATTATTTTAAGGATTCCCCTTATCAATTCTTAACCTTTTACGCGCTTCCTTCCATGAAGAGCTTCTGATTGCCAGCAGAGGTCCTATTCCCCTCCTTCCAAATGTTCATTTACTTCTTTTTCTTCCTTGTGCACCTTTTAGTATTTCGTTTTTTCCTCCTTATATAATTCCACATATCCTTTGAACCCTCATCATTGGCTTTTAGTACATTCAACAACTGCTTCTTTTTTTACTTTTACTGCTTGCATCACCTCTTCAATTCACATTAACTCACTATTAACATTCTTTACTTCCTACTTTAGCCATCCACATACAGTACTTCTTTTGCACTGCTACAACTGCTTCTTTCATTTGCTTCCAAATTTGTTGTTTCAACTTTGTTCACATTCAACTGATTTTACTTGCGAGCGTTTCTTAAAAACTTATCCTTATTACTTTGTTCACTTAACTTGCCACGCTTAATTCTACCACTTCCTTCCTAATCAACTTCCTCTCCATCCCAGCTCCAACTAACTTAATTTTACATAAAAACAAAATAATGATCCGCTAATCCTACCAACCATCTCACTGATTTAACATCAACCACATACTTCAACACTTCACCAACACAGTTATACTTTTCATTTTGATACCATCTCTACCTACCCAACTCTATAGTATACTTGAATACTCTTGTGTTTAAAGAAGTCATTACTCAACACCTACCTCCTCTCTCTCATAGAAATCAATCAACCTTCTACCCTCTCACTTTTTTTTTCCTGGACACCCCAAAGCCCACCTGTTATACCATCTCTTTTTTGATAACCTAACGCCCCATCTTAGGTCATCTGAAGCTTCTTCTCATCCCATCCATAACATTATTCAGATAACCTGAAATCTCACTCTCTCACATTCCCTCAGATGGACATTGCCAATAAGCGTATTGGAAAGTAAATAAATTTAACCAATTAAAATCTAGTCTCACACACAGCCTTTCCCAACCCTAACCACAAGTCACTCATCAGAATTGCAACTCCTTCTCTCCCCCTCTCATTCCTTTCTATACCAGCACAAACACATTTCACAAGACACCACTCATTTTCACTATTTCCTTTCATCTTTGTTTCAGTCACAGCGAGCAAATCAAATTTGCCCTTTCTAAATACATCTGTCACTTCTCTCCTCTTCTCCTCAACATTTATTCCTCTGACATTCCATGTAGGGATGTAACGGAACCAGAATTTTTGGTTCGGGCCGGAACCGGAACTATACCTTGAAAAGTTCCTGTTGGAACTTTAACTTGTCGACTTTTGCTACACCTTACATATTCTATTGAAAACTTGTCTGATTAACAAGTGGAGTCTCTCTAGAAGTATCTGGCATCTTGTCATATCCATATTGTGAGCTCTTAGTTCTGTTAGCCAAAATTTGGATAAGCGGATTAGTAAATTTATTAAGTAAAATAGGACTGTAAACATTTCCTAAGATCTCACACCAGTGTAAATATTACTTCAGCAGTACAAATCATGGTTTAAAGTGAATTTAATTCTTAGGATTCTGCTTCTAGTATGAAATTAGGAATAAGTTTAACAGGATTGGAAAGTATTTCTTGCTTTATTCATATGATTCAGCTAGTAATAAAAGACGCTGTTTTCTCTCAAAGATTTGTTTCTGATGTAATTACAAAATGAAGAATATATACAAACATTTTAATCATACTAGCTTTAATTGTAATGAACTCAAACGATTGCAAAGAGAAATAGATCCAAAACTTTCTGCACCTTTACTACCAATTCAAGATGTCCAAACTCAGTGGAACATTACGTATTTAATGTTGGAACGCATTGAAAAGCTTAAGAGGATCTTGCAACTTTATATTGCCAACCACTCTGATATACCTGTCTTAAGTGCTAATGAAATCAACTACATGAAAAGGTTTTATTGCTTTTGCAACCGTTTTTTTTTATAACAACTTCAGTAAGTAAATCGGAGTCCATACTTTCATCTGTTGTGGCTCACGCTAGAGCTTTAAAACTATCTTTAGTGAATATTGGCAATGATGATGCTGGCGTACAAACAATGAAAGAAGAACTGGGAAAGGCTTTAGAAAATTGGTTTTTGAACAACATTGTTCCAGACTCGTTTGATATTTATCACAATAGGTTTTATATTGCTAGTATAATCGTAGACCCTCGATATAAGCTAAATTTATTTCCTGAATCATTCAAAGAGAAAGCTAAGGAATTGTTGATCAAAGAAATGAAAATTTCACTGTATTTATGTATGACAGATGATCCGATAAGCACTATCTCTGACGAGCATTCTTCATCATTAAATAATTCATCTCCACATAGAGTCTTGGACCCCAAACAACCCTCTACTTCTTATCAGCATTCCAATTTAAAAAGTGTCATTGCCCATAAATTTTTAAGTTATTATAATTTTGAAGATGGTGAAACAAAGGAAAAAGGGGAGAAAACAGGAAATATCTCAGGTGTTGTGGACTTTGTAATTGAAATGGAAAATTATCTAGCAGAAAAATCGGTTTATTCAAAAGCCTCTGAAGAAGAAGTATTAGAATGGTGGAGCAACAATCAAGAAAAATACCCTTTTATTAAATTGGTAGCTAAAAGAATGCTCGCCTGCCCTGCTTCATCAGTTTACTCTGAGAGGCTTTTTTCAGAAGCGGGTAACGTATTTGAGAATAAGAGATTACGTTTAACTCCACAACATGGAGCGCAACTTATTTTCATACAACACAACATTTCAAAATTCAAATAAGTTCAATTTTAAGTAAGAAAATTATGGAATTCTGTTTTTAAATTTTTTAAATTTTTGCTTAAATAGTTTAGTTTATATATTTTGTTTTGTAGTACCATAGTTTCTACTTTAAAGTTAATTTAATAAGTTAAGTTAATAATAATAATAATAATAATAGTACCTTGTACAAATTTTATTTATCCCCAATATTAAAGCTACCGGTTAGAGTTTGAAAATATTGTTTCATATTTAAAGTTTTCGAAAGAATAGAGTCAAGGTCATTTTATCATGATATTTTTTCACATATATCAATTTTCTATATTATTATTATATTATATTATTATTATATTATTATATATTATTTCAATATTATTATAATATTATTATTATATGCATTTTTTATGCATTATCATAGCTGAGTAAATGACAAATCAATTACTGAATTTTTTTAACACGTTCACTGCCATGTCAGTCACATATGTCTGACGTTTTTCTGAAAGTTTGGGAACCTGTCACCCATATATGTCTGACGGTAAAAATTTTGGTAAAGTCGCCGTCAACCACTTATGACTGACGCTATAGGCATTTTACCATTATAATTGATTTGTTTGGCCTCTGGTGAACAATTTTCGATATTAACTTTGGCCACCCAAGCATGTTTTATCAATTTTTTTATAATGAAAATTTTTATAAAGAAGGGAGAATAAAATAGGAGTTCCCTTGATGTTTTATTTCAATAAAAAAGTGTTTACAAGTAATATAATAATACTAAATGAATACTAATATATAGAAAATAATAAAAAATAATAAAAATAAAGTTCGATATTCATATAAAAGTAAAAAATAAAAAATTACTATAACTAATGTTTTACTTTCCCTTTCATAGCAAATTTTACAATTTCTTCTTACCTTTTTATTATTTTTGTCTAACATAGTTGATAAATTATGATTCCCTTTTTTTGTTCTTTCAGTGTTTTGCCCTTCCAGGCCTAATAGTGATAGGCATAGTTGTTCCCTAAAAACTCTTATTCCTATTTTTTTCCCAGTAACTTTTTTGTATATTATGTAAGAGTTTACAACTCCCATCCCAAGTAAAAGTTCTATTCCCAGTTTTCGATACCACTTGACCCCTTTTCTAAGGGTGGTGGCATAGGAAGCCATCTGGTCTGAGAGGTCTATACCACTCTTGCCCTTGTTATACTCTAGAACAGCAAGAGGCTTTTCAGTTGTTCTTCTTCTTTTTCTGCTGAAGGTCCAGATTAGTTGAAGGTTGCTGACTGGTGGAAGGTCCGGGATCATCTACTTGGAGATGCCGCTCCTGCTGTAGCTGAACAAATTCTGGAGTATGTTTGGTTGATAGCAAGCGAACATCTCGAGTATCTTTCCATTTTAGAACAACTATGCCATTATTATCTTCTCTTGCTATCATTTCACCTTTTTTCAAATTTGCTTCCATAACCTGTTTTGGCATATATTTTTTATTTGCACGCAATGTTCCCACTACATGTGTATTCCTTTTTAGAAATAATTGAGCCATCTCGTAGCTTGTATATAAATTGTCGACGTACAATGTTCTTCCTTGATCAAAAAGTCCTGTCATAAGGGATTTGCAAACATTTGTGGCAAGACCGACTTCTCGAAATCCGGTCAAGCTTTTCCCTGAATAAATTTGAAGGTTATATGTGTAACCTTCATGGGTACAAATTTGAAGGTTATATGTGTAACCTTCATGGGTACAAAGGGCTTTGTTGGGGATGTATTGTCGGAAAATTAATCTGCCTCTCCATGGGACTAAGGTTTCATCGATGACTAGATTGATTGCAGGTGATAATACAGTCTGAAATTTTGCTTTTAGAAGTTCTATAAGAGGTTGTATTTTTCCAAATATGTCCCCTTTTTCTGTTTCTTCATTATTGCTAAAATGAAAGCATTTCAACAATAGTTCAAATCGGTTTCTACTTATCTCTACACTTCCCGGAATACTAGTCTTGTATAAAATATTTGAACTCCAATAATTTACTATTGTCCTCATTTTTACTAATCCCATCCAAAGAAGAAAACCCAGGAATTTTTTAATTTCTTTTCCGGATGTTGGTACCCATTTCTGGAGACTTGCATTAGGCGCAAGATTGGTCGATGCTTCAATGATTTGACGAGCACAAATTTGTTTGGTACGTCAAATGATCTAGTACTTGTTCATCAAGGAATAATTGAAAACATTCAATAGGCTCTATGTTTGGTTGTAGGTCTATTTGTAGATCAGAATTACCAGTAAATGGGATTGATTTTGATCTATTTTGGTATTCACCCCATTGCGGTGGTTCCAGGTCTTCTTGCTTGCTTCTCAACATCGATTTGTTGAGTGTCATTTTCTTGTATTCTCATTTCCTCAATATATATA
>JABUQX010002558.1:0-2500 GCA_015478945.1 Trachelipus rathkii | reverse complement strand
AATGTGATTTTTTTTTAACTTCGTTATTAAATGAAAAAAATTTAATCGATATTAATTATTTTTTAGTGGATACCTCGAGTATGTTAGCTTTTAAACTGGCAAAGTAAATTTTTTGATCCAAACAGTATTAGTGGCAAAAAACGGGGCCTAACTTGTCCGATTCACCCGCCGTAAAAATGATGGAGGGGTGGCTCGGACCACCCTCGTTTTTCGTTTTTTACGTATTATTATTGACATTTTTACTACGTATAAATTATTTAAATGTAATAAAAAGATTAATTTATATTAAGTGAAAATTTTTTAAGAAAATGAAATTTTAATAAAAAAACGAGTTCAAAAAAGTGTCAAAAATTTTAGGCGGAGAGGGTGAATCGGACCACCTTATTTATATTCGTATTTTCTTTATCATTATTGACAATTTTTATTACTTATACGAATTTTAATAATGATAAATAATTATTATATTAAGTAAAAATAAAATATAAAATTGAAAATTAATACGTAAACAGAGGAATTTATACAGATGGTCCGAGTCACCTCCATGGTGGTCCGCTTCACGCCCGCACGGTCGGGGTGACTGAGCGTTAATCAAACTTTAATAAAACTTTTATTAATAGAATTACCTTATTATTTTTTTGTGTGCCTTATGCCCGACTATAGGGCCGTGATTTACAAAAAAAAATTTCCCAAAAGTGCATTAGGGGAGAGTCGGGAGACAAAGTTTATACCTAAAGTGGTCCGCTTCACCCCGCCCGCGCTAATATACATATATTGAGCTCGGGAAAGAAAAAGCCCCCCCTTCAGACATTATTTACACTTGTAAATTCTACTTACATTTCTGAACAGATATGTTTTACATAAAACAAACTACTTCGTAATTACTCATAACATAAAATCTATAATACAATAATAAATAAAAAAACAAAAACTTCTTCATTCTTCTCAAGATTTTCGTTCGTTATCTTCTCAGCAATTCAGGTACAGGAATAAGACATCGTTTTTAAGATTGATTATTAACAAATAATACCTTCAAATATATACACATACGATATCAACATTGTTCTATCAAAACAATCAACATGACAAATGCAGTTTGCGTTGACAGAGAAAGAACCTGAGAACTATTCTGAGAACGAACGATTAGTAGGATAATGAGAACAAGAAGCTTGACTTGGATCGTCTTGAGAAATAGGAGTACTATGAGTATTTGACACTTTATTATTCGAACGTAACCATCGAGGACTTTGGATACGAGGCCCCTGAAAGTTTTGATATGGAACGCGTAATTACCATCAGAATCATCAGAATATGAACTAGACTTATAGAAACTTGAATTATTTACACTTTCATTTTGATTTTCGAAACCAGAAAACGAAGATTTTGGAACACTATCTGACAAAATGAGCACTCCTGCGAACTATCATGAACACCTTGGTGAGAATTAGAATTAGAAAATGACCTTACCGGATCATGAAAAGATGAGTTTGAATACCTGTGACTCTCATGCGATTGCTGAACAGACGGCATTCTATTTACATTCTTTGAAGATTTATGAGGGAACATAACAACTTCAGACTCGTCATCATCTGAATTTATGCTGTCAGATTGATCATTTACAACATTTTTATCGACATTGAAATGCACTTGTTTCGGATTACTATCTTTAATAGATGAATTTGGATTTGGACAATGATTTTGATCTGAAATCGGCTCTGGCACGATTTTGAAATTATCGCTGTGGACGGCGATTTCACGGGATGTCTGGAGACATTGAAGGATAAATCTGTTTCTTCCGAGTATACCAATAACTCTAAAAGGTCCCTTCCAACGGGAAAAAAGCTTTTTACATACCCCAGGAGGGTATAAACACCCTACTACCGATTGAAATCTTTCTATCTTCAGCTTTCTTATGCTGCCTTTTTACAAACTTTCTTGTTTCTACTTCTAAATTTTCTTTCGCTATCTCACGAATTAAATTAGTTCTAATAACTATATCTTTTAACTCTTCATGAGTAGGACAATAATTTTTATCTGGATTTGTAAACGGAGTGACGTAGTTCTCTACATCGTAAGGCAATCTTTTTGAATACCCGAAAAGAATGAAATGTGGGGAATCCCCTATGGCATTATAAGAAGAATTAATACACAATTGAGCGAAAGGAAGAAAATTAGACCAATCATTACCTTTCATCTTAGTATGACGTAATGTTTCAATCCTGCAGTTTGCACGCTCTAACAAAGAATTGCCCTTAATAGGTGAACCGAACGGTTTCTCCACCGTTCTATCTCCACGCTTGCGATAACTGCTTAAAGAAGACGAGACAATTCACATCTGATCCTTCGAGAAGGTCGTTTGGTCGTTGTATTCCTACAATGACCTCATGAAGCAAAGCGTTAGCAATATGAATGCCACTACGAGACGATAGCGCATAACTCAACGTAACGAGTTAATGCATCTTTGAAAACCAAAATATATTTAGCACCAGAAACTTTACAAGTT
>JABUQX010002557.1:0-40690 GCA_015478945.1 Trachelipus rathkii | reverse complement strand
AAAAAAATTTGGTTTTTACATAATACCCTAAAACGGTAAATTAGTGAATCAGTAAACCAAACCACCCTACCTCCCCCCTACCCGTTACCAACCCTATCTATTGAAGGTATTAATCTATTGATTCTATCTTGATCTATTGACTCTGTTGGACTCCAGTCATATTTCAAGTTAACACTTTGGATAAACATAACATAAAAATATGTTCTTTTTTTATACTAACCCTCGAATATATGCTACATAACAAAGTTTTCACTTCAATAAAGCTAACATTAAACATAACCTGATGTAAAAATATAATGTATAACATCAAACCTGAACATACCTTAAACACGAATAAACAGGCAAACATTAACAAAAATTTAATAACAAACAGGAAAACTAACGACGATGCATACGAGACCATGCCTTTTCACACTTTTTTTTTTCAAAACATATCTCTAACATATCACTGTTATTTAACATATTAAGTATTATTTAACAAAATTTATCATACACCCTACCTAAATTGATCATACTAACCAAACGAAATATGTTTAACGTAACAAAAGTTTTCACATCAATTAAAGCTAACATATAACCTGAACTTAAAGAATATCATGATGTACGCCCCAAAACCTAACACATCTTATAAAACACGAATAAACAGTTAACATTAACAAAGTTTCATACTTAACAACAGTAAAGTAACTAACATTGGCATACAGAACGTATCCTATTCACACTTTTCTAAACCATATCTCTAACATGATCACTGTTAATTTTTTACTTTGAACATCAGTAACATTTAACAATAGTTGCCATAAACTTAATCTAATTATCATTACTCGCCAACAAATATATGCTGAGTTCACATCAATAAAGCTAACATATCATATCCTGAAATAAGAATATATGTACAGCAAAAAACCTAACATACCTTAATGATTGAATAAATTTGCTAACATTAACAAAGTCCATACTTAACAACACTAAAAGTAACTAACAATGCATACAGAACGGACATGTACGAAGCTGATGTGGTTCCTGTTCACTAGAGTTATCAGAATACAAGTCGAAGAATTGTTTCAAACTCCTCCCACTTTTCGAAACATTACCAATACCTATGATTCTTGTTTGGTTCGTTATCTATAGATTAAACATTGTCCTCTGAAAAGCTGTTTAATTAAGTTTGGAAAACATTTAAGCATATACATTTGATTCTTGATGTGGACACAGGGTCAACATAACAAAATTTATTAAAAAACATTTTATGTTTTTTTCTAAATGGTTGAAATATTTTATAACAACTTAAAAAACTTTATTTTTAAATTTTATTTCTTTAACAACTTTTTTTTTTATATATAAAAAAATTAATTTTTTAACAAGAAATTCGTTAAAACTTCACGTTCTTGCTAAAAATTTTATCCTTTATTCTTCTAACGTAAAAAAAATTTGTGTTTTTACATACCCAAAAAGCAGTAAATCAGTAAATTACCCATCCACCCTTACTTCGCCTCATCGGTCTCCTTACCTCCCATGGATCTAGTCGAATCTATCGATCTATTGATTCAATTCACATTTCGGTGTATCATTTGAATAAAACATAACATAAAACAAGTTCTCTATACACTAATCAACGAATATATGCTAGCATACAAAATTTTCCACATTAATAAAAACCTAACATAACATCATCGGGTCTAAGAATATAATGTACAACAAAACAAACCTAACAGCATCTCAAACCTCAATGAAGCGGTATTCAAAAATAACAAAGTTCCACACTTAACAACATTAAAGTAACAAACATAGCGCTCAAAAAACGTTACCTATCACCACTTTGTCAAGCATATCACTAAACTTGCTGTGTTCCTCTTAGATTCACATCGGAGATTCAACAAAAATGATATTCATAAACCTTGTCTCCAAAATCTTTGTTTTCGGACTCTCCTCTTAGAGGCTAACGTAAACAAAGTTTTTTCACATTAATAAGCTTACATATGATCATCTAAACTAAGAATATAATCCACACCGTCAAAACCCACCTTAAACATGAATAAACTGCTTACATTAACAAAGTTTCCATACTCAAAAACAGTAAAGTAACTAAACATAACATTACAAAACGTAACCTATTCACACTTTTTCAAGCATACCTCTAACCATATTAAGGTTTAAGTTTTCATTAAAATGGTATATCTAAACAAAAAATCTTATTCATAACATGACTAATAGTCATACTGATCATGATAACGCTAACGAAATTTAAGTTTTCACATGCAATAAAGCTAACATAGCACTAACCCCGGAACTAAGATATAATGTTACAACGACAAAGCCTAACGACAACTTACCCATGAATTAACGTCAGCATTTAACAAAGTTCCACACTTAACACCAGTAAAGTAACTAACATTGCATTGCAAAACGTAACCTAATCATACTTTTCAAGCATATCTCGTAGCATATTAACGTTAATTTTTACATTGATACAGTTAATATGTAACAAAAATTTATCACTCATTGTCCTAATTTATCATAACAGACCAACGAATATATGCTAACGGAACAAAGTTTTTTACATTAAAATAGTTAAATATTTAAAACAAAAATTTATCCTAACCTTACCTAACCGTCATTATAATCCCAAACAAATAATTGCAAACATAAGACATAGTTTTATCCAGCCATAACACAAAAATAAGTTCTTTGAATAAAATATCGTAGTAAAGTGTAATTGTTTACCGATTCCTAAAGCGTAAATCAGTAAAATCAGTAAATCAGAACCACCATCCCCCCTCCCCTCCCCTCCCATTCACCCCTTCATGATCTTGTGATCTATTCACTCCGGTCACATTTCGAGTATCATCTCGATTAAACATAACACAAAAATAAGTTCTTTATATACTAACCAAACGAATATATGCTAACGTAACATTATTTTCATATTAATAAAGCTAACATCATAACCTGAACTAAAGAATATAATACAAAACGACAAACCTAACACAGCCTACGACGAATAAAACTACTAACATTAACAACAGTTCCATACTTACAAGCAGTAAAAGTAACCCTAGCACGCGTACAAAAGCGGTACCTATTTTACACTTTTCAAAACCATATCTCTTAACATTATCAATGTTAATTTTTACATAAATGTTGATATTTAACAAAAATTGAAACATTTAACCCTGTCTAATTATCATACTGGACAGCGAATATAGGCTGACGTAACAAACAGTTTTACCTAAACATATTAAAAATTTAACAAAAAATTCATCATAACCATTCCTAAATATCATAATCCCCAACAATTAATTGCAAACATAACAAAGTTTATCCAAACATAACATAAAAAAATAACAAAGTTTTTATCCATTACATAACATAAAAACAAGTTTCTTTGATAAAATATCATATAAAATGTAATAGTTACTGAGTATAAAAGCCTGTAAATCAATAACCTGTTAAATCAACCATGCAGTCCCTCTACTCCCTTTACCCACCCAACCTTCCATGATCTATTGATCTATCGATTTAAGTCATATTTCGATATTCATTCTGAATAAAATAAACATAAAAAATTAAGTTCTTATACCACTGGGACCAACGAATATACGCTGAAACGGTAACAATTTTAACATCAATAAAAGCTAACATATCATAACCTGTACTAAGAAATATAACGTACAACGACAACCTAACATACCTAAAAGATCGAAGTAAACATTCAACATTTAACAAAGTGTTCCGTACTTAACAAGCAGTAAAGTAACTAACATTGCAATTAACAGAAAAATAGCCTGGTCATGCTTTTTCAAACGTATCTGTAACATATCATGTGGGCTGATTTTTACCTTAACATGTAATACTTAACAAAACATTTACATAACCTTACTATTTATCATACATACCAAACGAATATATTGTGAAGGAACCAAATTTTCACCATCAATAAAGCTATAACATATCGTAACCCGAGCTAAGAATATAATGTACAACGAACAAACTAACATACCTCTCGTAATGAATAATTCTGTTGACATTGTCACAAGAATTCCCCAGCTTAATCAAAGGTAAAGCAGCTAACAGGATATACAAAACTCCAATGTATCCCCACTTTTCCAACATGTCAGCACAGCTAATGCAGTATTTATCAACAAAATCCCTTAACAAAGTGACCCATCTATCATCAATTATACCAGCATCATGAACTATGACCGGACACTACATTCATCAAAAAGTGTCACCCATATCGAATATAACATCATTTGAAACTATGAATAACGTAGACATTAGCAAAATTCTCGAGCAACCCTAACATTCCAGCAAAAACTTTCCCTATGCTTACGTTACTAAAACATCATGCGTCAGTAACACATAATAATCATTACGAAAATTATCATTTCTCTAACAAACCAGTTTTAATTCCGATTGGTCATAGTAATATTTAACAAAAACGTAAAAGAAAACTAAACATAGCCTAACATATCTAACACTTACAAAAGGATGAAAACCTTACAATAGATTACTAACATCATGATTCTACGATAAGACATTAACATTTAGGACCTATCGAAAAAATTCTCAACCTATCCCTCATCATACAGTAAAACTCAACCTATACTGACTTTTCAAGCATATAACATCGACAGATAAATCAGCATTATCTAAACAAAATTACTTAACAAAGTGTCCAAACTTTCAAACGATACCAGCATCTTGAACTATGAATTTGTACTACATTCATCAAAGTGTCATGCATTTCAAATATATAACATCATTTTAACTATGAATAAACGTGGACAGTGTGAATAACTTGTAGACATTAACAGAAGTATAACAATCCTCAAGCTTTTACTATAAAACAAAATGTGTGATAGGTTTTGCAACCATCGACCATCATAACAAAGGCGATTTGGCAACACTGTCACACTACTTGATGATCACCCAAGGGGATGGCGCTTCTTGAAGGGTGTGATCCACAGGAATGGAGATCCACCCCTAAGGGGGTGTAAGCGGGTATTACCCCTCCGCCGGAGGGGTAAGGCCTCAGCCCTTCGGGCTGAGGCCCGAAACCCGCTTGTAGTATCAATGTAGTATCAATTCATAGTGCAAGATTCCACACCCTTTCAAGGGGCGCATCTCCCTTGGGTTTTCTCTCGGAGAGGTGATGTGTTGCTTTAGATACTCTGGTTAATGAAAACTGTTTTATTCGTCATGTTAGGTACGTTATGTTAAATATTACGATGATGACGGTGTGAAATTAACACTGATTTTGTTAGAGAAATGATGTACATTTTAAATTTTACTATGTAAACTGACGATGATGTGTTTTAGAAAACGTGAGGCTAGGTTAAGTTTTTTGTGAGTATTGTTAGGTTTGCCCGAGAATTTGCTAATGTCTACGTTTATCAGTTCAAATGATGTTAAACTCGAGACGAGTGACACTTTGATGAGATAGTGTCAATTCATTAGTTCAAGATGCTAGTATCTTTGATAGATTGGTCACTTTGTTAAAGGATTTTTTTTAGATTAATACCTTTACTTGTTGCTGATGTGCGTGAAAAGTGGGAACATATCGAGTATTGTATGATCTGTTAACTAACTTTACCCTTGATAAGTAGGGAATTTTCAGGATGATAGCGGATTATTCATACGCGAGGTATTTAGATATGCATTTGCACATTATATTCTTAGTGTTCAGGTTATGATATATGTTTAGCTTTATTGATGCTAAAACTCTGTTGCGTAAGCCTATATTCGTAGGTCAGTATAAAAGAACTTATTTTTATGTTATGTTTATCCAAAATGATACTCGAAATATGGACTTGAATAAATAGTTCAATAGATCATAGGGTGATGGAAGGAGGGGAGGAGGTGAAGGCGATGGGTGTTTGAATTTACGATTTACAGCTTTAAAAAATCTGTAAACTATTACGCTTTATATTGCGGATATTTTATTCAAAGAACTTATTTTTATGTTATGTCAGGATAAAATTTTGTGTATTTTTATGTTTATGTTTGGAGTTAAACTTTGTTATGTTTGCAATTATTCGTTGGGATTATGATATTTTGGACCGTATTATGATGAATTTTTCGCCTCTAAAATATTACGTTCGATGTAAAAATTTGGTACGTTAGGCATTATTTCGCCTTGTCAGTATGGGATAATTAGAAGGGTTTATGCAAATTGCTAATGTCTACGTTTATTCACAGTTCAAATGATAATTCGATATGAGTGACACTTTTATGTAGTGTTAGTTCATAGTTCATGATGCTGGTATCTTCGATAGATTGATCACTTTGTTAAGGGGTGGTTTTGTTAAATAATACAGCATTAGCTGTTGCTGATATATTATGTTGGAAAAGTGTTGATGCATTGAGTTTGTATGTCCTGCTAGCTACTTTACTTTTGGTAAGTGGGGAATTTTGCTAAATGTTAGACAATTATTCATACGCTAGTATGTTAGTTTTGTGCGTTGTCATTATATTGTATAGCTCAAGGTAATGGAATATTTTAGCTTTAGTGCTGTTGAAAAAAAACATTGTTACCTTAGTATTATATTCATAGGTCTGTATGATAAATAGGTAAAGTTATGAAAAAAATGTTTCCTAAATATTACTATGTTAAGGTAAAAATATCAATGATATGTTACAAGAATACGCTAATAAAAAGTGTGAACAGGTTCGTTCTGGTAGCACTTGTTAAAAGTTAACTTTACAAGCTGTTAAGTATAGAATTTTGTTAATGTTGACTGTTTATTCGAACTTGGGTATGTTAGGTTTGTTGTTGTACCGCTGTAGTATTCTTTAGTTCGTTAATGATATGTTACGCTAAATTATTTACGTTACAAAGTTGTTACGTTAGCGTATATCGGTGATCAGAGTATAAAAGAACTTATTTTTATATATATGTTATGTTTATCCAAAAAATGATACTCGAAATATGGATTGAATCAATAGAACATAGATCATGGTAGGGTGGGTGGGAAGGGATGTAGAGGATCGGATGGATTTGTATAGATTTACTGATTTAATTGATTTACAGCTTTAAAATAGGTGAACTTCTTTTCCACTTTACTATGATATTTTATTCAAAGAATTTGTTTTATGTGTATGGTTGTTTGGATAAAACTTTGTATTTTTTATGTTATGTTTGCGTGGTAAAAACTTTTTGTTGTGGTTGCACTTTATTCGATGGAGTATGAATATTTAGTATAGGTTATGATGAAATTTGTTAAATTTACTTGTTAATGAAAAAACTGTTACGTTAGCTTCATATTCGCTGTCAGTATGATATTCGAATTAGACAGGTTACAGCTTAAATTTTTGTTAAATAATACAATGTTAATGTAAAATTAAACATTGATATGTTAAGATATGCTTGAAAAAGTGTGAATAGGTTCGTTTGTGCGCTGTGCTAGGTACTTTACTGTTGATAAGTAATGGAACTTTGTTAATGTTTAGTAGTTTATTCACGCTTAGGTGTGCTAGGTTTGTCATTGTACATATATGCTTAATTTGGTTATGCTCTATGCTAGCTTTTAGTAATGGAAAAACAATTGTTACGTTAGCATATATTTCGTTGGTTGGTATATTAAAAAGAAACTCATTTTTTATGTTATGCTTATCCGAAATAGAATACTCCTAAATGACCTGAGTCAAACAGATCCACAAGATCATGAAGGCTGGATGGACGGGGGGGGGGGGTGAGTTGGGATGGTATGATTTACTGATTTAGTGCTTTAGGATCGGTAAACTATTTACACTTTAAATATATATTTTTTCAAGAACTTATTTTTATGTTATGTTTGTATAAAACTTTGTTACGTTTGCCATTATTTGTTGGGGTTTATGATAGGTAGGTAAGGTCATGATAAATTTTTGTTAAATATTACTATGTTAATTTAAAAAACGTTGTTATGTTAGCATATATTCGTTGGTCTGTATGATAATTAGACAAGGATGTGATAAATTTTTATTAAATATTACTGTGTAAATGTAAAATTAACGTTAATATGTTAGAGAAATGTTTGAAAAAAGTATGACTAGTTTACGTTTTGCGGACAATGTTAGTTATTTACTTGATTTAAGTGCGAAACTTTTGTTAATGTTAACATTTATTCATGTGGTTAGTTAACATTGATAGAGAGGGAACATTTATTTTCTTAGTTCGGGTTATGCTACGTTAGCTTTATTGACGTGAAAAACTTTATTACGTTAGCGTATATTCGTTGATCAGTAATATAATTAGCCAATGTTATGATAAATTTTTGTTAAATATTACCATGTTAATGTAAAAATTAACATTGTTATGTTAGAGAATTGCTTGGAGGGAATAAGGGGGGTTCTAATAAAGGGGGAAAAAAATAATAGTGTTTATAATTGACGAATAAATTTGTATGTTATGTTAGTTACTTTACGTATGTTTAAGTGTGACTTTAAGTAACAAAACAAGAAAATCAATGGTAAATCCTCAGCATCAATGTTCGAAAACGACCAGACAGAGGAATCATAGGAACCGGGGTTATGTTCATAAAGGTGGGAGAAGTTATTGAGAATTATTATCTCGAGATTGTTAATTTTTTACTTTTCTTTGATAACTTTAGTGAAACAGGTTTGGAACTTTGTTAATGTTAACAGTTTATTCCAGCTTAAGCGTAAATTGTGTTAGGTTTGCCGTTGTACATCATATTTTTAGTTCAGGTGATGAATAATGTTAGCTTTTTAATGTGAAAATATGTAAAAATTATCATTGCCCATGTTGGAGATATGTTTGATAAAGTGATGAATAGGTTACGTTTATGTATGCTATGTTAGTTATTTTACTGTTGTTAAGTGTGGAACTTTGTTAATGTTGACAGTTTATTCATGCATAAGGTATGATAGGAAATTTGGTGTTGCACTTATATTCCAATACATCAGTGCTGCAATAGTTAGCTTTTGTTTATGTGAAAATTTGTTACGCAGGTATATATCGTTGGATCAGTTGTATTAAAGACCTGTTGTTTTTATGATTATGTTTATTCAAAATGATACTCGATGTGTGACTTGAATCAATAGATCAATAGATCATTGTGAGGGTAGGGTTGGTGGGGTGGGGGTTTGATTTACTGATTTACTGTTTTTACTGCATTGGTGTATGTAAAAATGTAAATTTTTTTACGTTATAAACATAAAAAGAATAAAATGTTTAGTAAAAACAAAAAGTTTTAAAGAAATAAAATTAAAAATTAAAAGTTTTTTAAAAAACAAAAAGTTTTAATGAAATGAAATTAAAAATAAATAAAAGTTTTTTTTAAAAACAAAAAGTTTTAAGGAAATAAAATTAAAAATAGATAAAAGTTTTTTAAAAACAAAAAGTCTTAAAGAAATGAAATTAAAAATAAATAAACAAACACAGCTCTATACTGATTTGTTAAGGCAATGTACAGGTAAGGTATAATGTTATATATAATGAACTTGTAAATATATTTAATAGTAAAAATTTGTCTATCGATGACTATGTGGGTTTTAGCTATGTTATATAAATGCTTTAAAATGAAAAAGTTGTTTTAATAAATTTGTTATGTTGACAGTGTGACAAACAAGAATCAAATGTATTGCATAATGTTTCGAAAATGAATAAAACAAGAATCTTAGGTATTGTCTAATGTTTCGAAAAATGGGAGGAGTTTGAACAATTTCTCTACTTGTATCTGATAACTCTAGTGAAACAAGAAATACAAATACAAAATGTGAAACGAATTGCTCGTAAGACCAATGTGGTTTGAAAAGATATAAATACGAAACAGAGAAATGAATCGGACTGTAAAAGCAAACTGAACATTGAAAATAACAAAACGCATGAACAGAAAAACGATTGGGGTTATTAGAGCCTACACATAAATGGAATATTTGAAACCAGTATTGTTTCGTTCGTTCGTCATAAATACTTGATTTACTTTCTTCTGATTGGTCGAAAGAAAGAATCTTATTACCTTTTGAGTCTGTTTATACACACGATTTTCGTCAGTAAGACATTTTTCGCTGTGCTGGTATGATGACTTCTCCCTCGGCTCCTAAGCTCGTTAGTGATATCCTTTACAAGGAACCTTCGTCGATACCTAACGAATGTGGCATTATATATTTTTCGAGTAAAACGAATGGAGAAACGAAATATTACCGTATTCCAAAATCGGGAGGTGCAAATAATAGACCTTTATTCCTATTTCAGTTGAAGAATTCATCAAGATATCGATACCATTGAGCTTGGGATAAAGGCTAAGTATGTGGCATCTGATGGATCGCCTCCAGGTGAAATATCTATCAGAGGTGACAATGCATCTGATAATGTTAAAAGTATTGATTTACGTAACTATTGGAAACCCCTCGATGCTGTCCCATTCGCACGTACGCGTATAGGTTTCACTGTTCAATCATCTGAAAATATTACAGCTTTGGTTAAAATGAAAAACGAATTAACGTCTCATCTTAAAGAGGTTGACATACTCGATGACTTAATTCATATAGCTCACGGTGTATTCTACGATATTTACAATGAAACATGGTTACCGATATAATTGCGATATACAGGAGCGCGTTAACCAACTATCAGCCTGGATGCGTTTACTTCTCTCTGGAACGAGAGAATGCTTGCTAGTGAACCTGTGTATGCCAAAGAATGGATTAGTGCTGTAAGCGGTATTTATACTTACATCCTTTCAAAGGATGTTGAATCTCTGGAGAAATATATAGAACTTACTCAAATTACTCTGAATCCTCTGACCCTTGATTAGATGAACTAATATGTTTAAAGTAAAAACGTATGTTTTTATGTATTTATTTAATGCTCTTTTCATTGAAAATTATATGTTATAAAAATGAAAACTTGTTTTTTACTTCCCCCTGTAAACTTTATTGGTTAAGATGCTATTGAAGGATGTTTATTCGACCGGCTGTAGTGTGTTAAGTATGTTATGTTCGTAGTTTAACTTTAACATGTGTAAAACTTTGCTATGTCAGCTGTTATATAAATAAATAAATAAACAAACACAGTGTGCTAATGATTTGTTAAATGAATATTTTCCGCATCAGCTTCGTATCTGCTCGTTCTGTATTGCATTGTTAGTTACTTTACTGTTGTTAAATATGGAACTTTGTTATTGTTAGCAGTTTATTCGATCGTAAGGTATGTTAGGTTTTATCATTGTACATTATATTCGTAGTTAATTGATGCTATGTGCTTATTGGATGTGAAAACTTTGTTACGTTAAGATATATTGATTGATCTTTCGAGAAATTAATTTTGCCGGTATAAAATTGTTGTAAATATTACTAATGTTATGTAAAAATAAGCCTGATATGTTAAGAAGAAAAGTGTGAGAATAGGGCGGTTAGTTTGTCGTTGTCATTATACTCTTAGTTCTGATTTGACATTAAGTTAGCCAATATATTGAGTGATGAAACTTAGTGTTACGTATGGCATGAAATATTCAAATTGAGTCAGTATTAAGATAATTAGACAAGGTTTATTGATAAAATTTTTATATTAAACTATAATTACTATGTTAATGTAAAAGTATCCGGGGTTGGGTAGGGATGGGCGAGGGGTGGGGGGTTTGATTTACTGATTTATAGGTTTACGGTATGTAAAGAACCACAAATTCTTAAGCATATAAATTAAATTGAAAAGCGTAAAATTTTAGTAAAAAACAAACTGTTTAAAAAATTTCATAAAAAAAAATAAATGAAAGTGTATTGAGATGGTTTGATCATTCGAAATATGACTTGAGTCGATAGATCAATAGATCATAAGAGGGTGGGAGACGGGAAGCTCTGGAGGCTCTGGAAGCTCAAGAGGCTCAAGAGGCTCAAGAGCTATTTGAATTTAAATAAAAAAAAACGTAAATTTTTTAAGTTATAAACTTAAAAAGAATAAAATATGTTTAATTTTTTTTTTTTTACTTTTTTTTTAAATTTTTTTAAAAATTTTTTAAATTTTTAAAAAGTTTTTTTAATTTTTTTTTTTTTAATTTTTTAATTTTATTTTTTTTAAATTTTCTTTTATTTATCTGTGTATCGAGGTTACATATACCTCGAGAAAAGATCAGGTTACCAAAAGTTCGTCGTTACTATTCAATATTCAGGTTTGGGGGCCGGTCCCACAAATGGGGTCTCCTCGGTCATTTTAGCTCGGTTACACCTAAGATACATCGTAAGAAGGCTGTATACCAAGTTTCGTTGTTCTATGTCAATATTTCAAGTTTGGGGGCCCCAGTCACCCCATCTGGGTGTGTACGGTTATTTTACTCCTTGGTTCATCTAAGATACATCCTTCAGAAGGTGAATATACCAAGATTTCATTCCTTCTACGACCAATATTTCATGTTGGGGCCGGGTCCCCACAAATTGGGTCTCCGGTCGGTCATTTACCTTCGGTTACACCTAAATACATTCGTAAGAGGGCAAGTATGATCGAAGTTTCGTCCCGTTAACTATAATCGATATTAGGTATTGGGGTCAGTTCCCCATCTGGGCCCACACGGCTTATTTTAACCCCGGGGGCATCTTAAGATGCATCCTTAAAAGGATGGTATGACCCGAGTTTCGTCACTCTATCGTCAGATATTTTCAGTGTTGGGCCGTCCCACAAAATGTGGGCCTCTAAGACACCCTATAATAGATCATAATATAACCATCATATTACACACTCTACCCGACTCGATAACCTAGTATAAGCACAACCGAATATGTTGTATACGAATGTTTCAGAGGAAGAAAAGCACCGGCTCCAGCCCCGGTGCCGGAGCCAACTCCTTCAGAATCCGATACCAACTTTTCTAAGAAATTCAATTCTGAAATTTCCTCTCACAAATTCAGCTTTATACGAACACTCGATTTTTTAAGGGGGGGGGTCCCGGGACGTAACCTCGTCTACACGAGGTTACCTCCATCACTCTAAACCCCCCTCCAAATTTTAAACCCGATTACGATAACTCCTAAACCCTATGTAAGATATGTATTCGGAAGCACATAGAACTGAGCAATGGAGCAAACGGAAGACCTAAAAAATACATTTCTAATTAATAATAATAATAATAATAATAATTAATAATAATAATAATAATAATAATAATAATTAATAAATAATAATAATAATAGTAATAATAATGATAAATAATAATTAATAAAAAATATAATAATAATAATATAATAAGAATAATAATAATAATAATAATAATAATAATAATGAATAATAATTAAAAAACTTCAGAGGTTGAGTCTGAACCAGAGTCGGAGCGGTGCTATGCGGAGCGATGCGGTGCGGTGCGGTAGAATCACCAGTGGAGACCGCAGAAGAGGACCTCAAGGGTGAACTGAAGTCGGCCGTCAAAAAATGAATCCTATCTACGAAAGGATTCAATAATTAATTTTCAACGTAAATAAAATAATAATAATAATAGAAAATTAATAATAATAATGAATAATAATAATAATAATTGAACCTAATAATAATTTAATAATAATAAATAAGTAACTAATTAAAGCGGAGAGCAAGTGCGGTGCGGGAGACTCATATACAGGCCATTACGTAGTTAATATATATAATTTAATTTATTTATTTATTTTATTTATTTTTTTTTTTAATTTATTTAATTTATTTAATTTATTTTATTTTAATTTATATTATTTTAATTTATTCTTAATTTTATTAATTTATTTTTATTTAAATAAAAATAATTTAAATACACCGAAAAATAAGAATAAGAAACCGAGCCGTTTCATCAGTAAACAGAACACTTTTTAGACGTTTATCGTACAAAAACACGTGTCCTTATCAGCTAACGCTAATAAGGACACTCAACGCTCGCATTCCTGAAGTGGGCTCTCAAGTAGAGGCAATACTACTGATCTTTCTCCTGTAAATTGTTTGTGAGAAAAAAGATAAAAATTTGGTTATTTTTTATTTTTTCCTATGTACATTATCGAACAAAATGTACAAACGCTCATGGCGCCAGATGCGTGTTTTTCTTTCTTTTTAAACAATGCAAAGTGAAATAAATTATCCATATAAAAATAAATTGCATTAAGTGAGGTTATGATACGATAGGTAAGGTTGATGCTGAGTTACGTTAGTTTGCATAGATTTAAACTTTAATATTTCTTTAATTAGCTTCTTCGTATCACAACCTTTTGAAGCGACTGACAACTTTATCTTTACGCTTATTGGTTAAAAAAAATACCTTCTAAAGTGGGAAAAATACAAAATTTTAATAAAATACATAACTGTAAAATAATCATACTGATAGACCACTATATATATATACTTAATATTTATATAAAATATATTATACTATATCATATATATTTATATATATATATTATATATATATATATATATATTATATATATATATATATATATATATTATATATATATATATAATATATATTTATACTATAATATATATATTCTGTTATGCATAAAAAAATAATCTATATTTCCGTAACCTGAACTTAGAGGGACAGTAACCGCACGGAACCTATATGGATTCGGGACGAGCAGTAAAACTCAACCTAAACTATAGACATCAACGATTGCAAGAAATTTCGGACCTAACCCACATGGAATCTAGGTTGCAAGTTCACCCAGAAAAGTTTCTATGTTTCTCCATTTTTTTTCGGGTAAGATTTTTCCATCAGAATTTCCCGAGACGTAGCTGTGTTCCGGGCGCTGCCAAACGTAAAATGATGAAGAAAAGTAACTATATTATTTAAAAATAATTACGGTTTTTTACTTAGCCAAAATTGAAGGCGTTTACTAAAAGAAGCATATTGAAGGTTTATAGTTAATACACAATTAAGAGAAAGATGATAAAAATAAATGATAGCACACGATGAGTCATAATAGAATCTTACTACTAAACCTATAATACTACTATAATATATATATATATATATATATACGTATATACATATTAGTATATATACATATTATATATACTATATATAATAGTATACTCACACTAACGGTATATACTATATATATATATACTATATATATATATATATATATTATATATGATATAATATTATATAAAGGCCTAAACTATATACTATATTAATATATAAGAAAGAGTTTTTGACAATGCATATATATAGCTATATTTATATATATATATATATATATATATATATATATATAATATATATAAGTAGTATATCATATATATATATATATATATATATATATATATATATATATAAATATATATATATATATATATAAAACGTTTTTTAAAGTATATCATTTCCCAAAAGGTATATTATTTGAATAATTTATGTTTTTTTTTATAATTTAAAGCTAAACTTCTTTACTAATAAAGTTTGAACCTGTTTTGTTTCCTATAATTGTACTGAATAAATAAAGCGTTTAAAACCTTGTTGCAGGTATGCAGCTTGGTGCTATGAGAGAGAGAGAGAGAGAGAAGAGAGAGAGAGAGAGAGACCGAAAGAGGAGAGAGAGACGAGAGAGAGAGAGAGAGAGAGAGAGAGAGAGAGACGAGAGAGAGAGGAGAGAGAGAGAATGCATTTGGTACAATTGATTGAGTTTTTATTTATTTGATTTAAATATTATCCCAAGCTAAAGATTTAGCATTAAGAATGAATAAGTTTTAGAACAATTATGTTATTTGTAAATTTATTTTCCCACTCAAACGAACTAACAAAATTACAAATTAAAAAAAAAACAAGCCGATCATGTCTAAACTAATAACCATCTAAAACCAATTATTTATACAGTATAACTATTGGAAAAAAGAATTTCAAGACTATTAGTAATGAAATTAGCTCTAAATACATATATATATATTATATATATATTATTAGTAGTATAATATTTATATATATAGTATATATAAATATAATATATATATATATATATATATATATTATATATATATAATATATATATATATATATATATTTACAGTTGTCACCACCACACACTCGCGGCAGAGCCCTATTCAAGGGAGGGGTGTCGCACGCCTCAGAAGTCAACAACTAACGTAAATTACGCAGATGAGCGCAGGACGCAGGCTTTGAAGTGGGGAAGATTAAATTCCAGCAGGAAACACATAAGGAGAGAAGAATTCCACAGAACAGATGTGGGCTGGAAAGAAGGAAAGCAGCGCAAGCGAACTAAGCCTGAAAGTTACCTACGATCCAACACAAAACGCATGTGCAGACACAGCACCCTAGTGCTACGAGGGCGACGTAAAGGTGGGAGGTACGTGAAGTGATAGGCTTCCTCGAGCACCTGCCACTGCAGTAAACCTATAGAAAAGAGATAAAGGCACCCAACATCGGCCGCCGCCAAAGAAGGAGGATCAAATGGAACTAAGGAAAGTAAGGAACAGTTTTTAACTCTTTTGCTTTGAGTCGACCCTACCCAAACAGCATGGATATAACTTGAGCCCCCCCCCCAGAGATTTGAGAGAGTACTCCATACAAGGCGAGATGAGGCCCATGTATAGCTGGAGTAGCTGAGAAAGGAAGAAAAAGTCTCGCAGTCTAAACAGAACTCCTAGGTTCTTTTGAAGCGCCGCCCTAAGACAACCGTTGTCGATCGTGAGGCTTTCCAAAGACATTTTTTTGTTATGTTAAGGCCCAAGGATGTTTTATATTGTCAACAGGAGAGACGAGGAGAACCCGTCGAAAAGAGATAAGAATAAGTTAGAAGGGGTCTTAGAGAGGGAAGATTTGTACAAGCTGAAGTTTTCGAAAAGAGTTGAATTTCACAATGTTGAGACAACCCTGACTGAAAAATTCTATCTAGATCAGCGGAGGAATAGAATCGGAAGATAGACGAAGAGGCAAATTTTAAAAGTAAAGAAGGCAGCAGAATTTTGAAAATGAGTGAAAGAATGGGGAGAGTCTTCGGCATATGAGTGAATAGAGTTAGAGTGGCAGGTGAAGAAGATACATTAATGAAAGTAGAATAAAGTTGAGATAAGAACAGAACCTGAGGACACCCACTATTGACAGTAAAGGAAGAAGTTCGCCCCATCAACAAACAGCCGATATGAGCGATTTTGAAAGAAAAACGTAGACTCAAGTAAGCATTAGAGAAGGAAAACCCAAAGGAGGGAGCTTGAGAGCAGTGACGCGTGCCATATCCGTCAAATGCTTTGGATATGTCAAACGCCACAACACCATTTCTCCCCGTAGTTCCTAAGGGTGGAAAAACCATAAATTCCGGTTAAATAGGAAATATATCGCCAGTTATCCTCGAGCGCCGGAAAGCCATACTGGCGATTCGGAAAGAAGGGAATTGAGATTTTCAGATTGAAATAAGAAATGAGAGTGAGGAAGGAGTTTAACAAAGATCTTAGATAGGCAATGACAAGTAAGAAGCGTATAGGGCGATAGTTGAATGATCAGAGCGGCTTCCTTTTTGAATTTAGGTTGACACGGGCGACTTTGCGTTCCAACACTTGAAGAGACAAGTAGTTAGTATTGAGACATAGAGAATAGTGTAGTTGAACGGATGGGCGGGGAGTAGCCACGGAAGCACACTCCCTTTCAAAATCTGGGGAGGAATGCCGCCGGAGCCACCCGCCTTCCTAATGTTTCGTAGATTCAGGAGCCCATGCCACCCGATCAAATGAAATCACAGGCAAAGACAGTAGACACCTAGAGGAGAAAGGAGGAGGCATGAGGAATGCCAGAAACAGTCTAAGGGTTGAGTTAGAGGAAAATAGGAGCCGAAAGGAGATTGGCCTTTTTCAGTGGAGAATTAGGCACAGAAACATCAGATCGGTGAAGAAGGAGGAAAGACAGATTTACAGAAGTTTGTTAGAGATGTTTTTTGGCAAGAGGCCAGAAAGATTTTGTCAGTAGGAGAACCAAAGGAGGCTAGCGCACTTTCGTTTGATGAAAGCCTGCTTTGCTCGTCGGAAGAGTACCCCTGCAACGATTTCTAGCTGAATGAAAATTTAGCAAAAGTAGATAGGAGATTATGAGAACTTTTGCCACTCCCGAAAACGCCACTGTCTTCTAGCCTGAATTTGCCAGAGAACAAGCACGAGTCGAACCATGGATTATGAGAAGAGAAAGATTTAGTTGAAGAAGGAATGAACCTGCTCATCCTCTCGGTGATTACGGCCCCTCCCACCTTATCGGCAAAAGTCGAAGCGTCACCAGAGGACAAAGCAGTCATTCCAATTATAGTTAGCGTAGAAGCAACGCAAGGCCGCCAATCGCCTGATCAAAGTGCCAGAAAAAAACGCGTTAGGGCAGGATGAGCTGTTGAGAGAAAGTTAAAATTAAAATTAAGAGATATAAGGTTGTGGTCAGATTTACCGATAGGAGCGAAGGTGGTGTATTTATAGAGAGAAAGACTAGTGGTGAAACATAGGTGAAGTGTGTTCAAAAAATTGGTTGGACATCCGTGTGTGTGTGTGTGGGTTCTAAATAATTAAATAAGCTCTAGATCATTGAGAATGGCTAAATTGATATCGGCCTCCTCCCACCAACTAAATCCAGATATTGAGAGGAACCCAACCATGTCGAGTTTGTGTACATTGGAAATCCCCTAAATAGAGGACCTCAAGTATTTCGGATGAGAAGATATAACAGTCTCGTGAGAAGTAGTAAGATATTCAAAAAAGGCGTGAAAATCTGTTCTGTTAGGAGAACAGTAGCAGAAGCACAAGATTATTGTAGTAGAAGGAAGAAAGATTTTAAGCCACAGAACATCGAAGTTTGGAGATTCGAGATTCTCGAGACGTGTTACAGTAGTGTTTATGTTTACATAGGCACATACTTCACCCTTTGGACGGAAATTATGAAATAAGTTATAGTTGGATATATCAAACGAGTTAGAGGATGAATTCTTAGCCATCTGTGTCTCGGACAAGAGCAAAAGGTTAGGGTTAGGGTTAGAGTTAGAGAGGTAGTATTCCACGGATGCAGAGTTAGAGAGTAAGCCGCGGTTGTTGGCAGAGTCGATAGAAAGCCCGCGCCTGTGCAAATCTGCCATCACACACGCACACACGTATATATATATATATATTGTAATGGACTGATGAAGTGAAGGGAAGAAGAACAAAAAAATAAAAAAGAACAACTAACCGAGTAAAAAGGAAGACAAGATAAGGCTGAAAATTATTTAAGTAGTTTGATACCGCAGAAATGAGAAAGAAGATGGAAGGATGTAAGTGACAGATAAGAAGGATAAAGCGGTACGTTTGAAGTCATCAGGAAGTAAGGATCCCGTGGAGACGGGCAAGTGAGGTTGTTTTATTTATTTATTTATTGATCTTTATAGTGTTAATTTTGTATAAGTAACGTATATTATTGACGTTATAGGCACCAGTATGGGGACGATGAAACAGTCAGTTTGTAACCAGAGAAGGATCCGGGGATGCCTATCCCAACGTCTTGTGCCTGACGGGAGGGACGATGGTCGTTCGAACGTTTTGACCGGGGTTCCAGATTATGATGAAAGAAAGTATTTACAGTTACTGGTGGGACGAACTGGGCGGCATCTTCTCTTTCGGGGGACGTGGGGCCACGGGAGACGTAATCTTGGATCATAGATGGGAGGCATTACTAACTGCTAATGAAAAGTATTACTGTGATACAGTCGTAAGTTGTAAATAGATTTTAGTTTAATAGGTTAAGCCGACCGGGTCGGTGCTTGAAGTTGGAAAATGAAGAAATTTAATGTTAATGTTTGGAGTCACTAAGTGTTGTTATTTTGTTTTATTGAACTGTTTACTGTGTCCTGAGAACTGTGTTATCTATATTGAAATTGTTTTACTTACGTTTAGCGCATATTTTGGAAAAGGTAGTAACCTAATGTTTAATATTTGGAGTTGCCAATTGGTATTTTATATGTCATTTTATTGAATTATTTACTGTGCTACTAAACACTGTGTCATTGATGAATTTGTGAACTAGTTAAAGAATTGGTTAATGTTTAAATTCATTTAAGTAAGGTCATTGTTTTGAAATATATCGATTGTTATTTAGTAGTGATTTTCTAATGAATTGAAGGATTGTTAAAGTAATTACATTTTGATACCTGTATTTGACGGGAGTAAGTTTCAAGAAATTTAGTAGTTTAAAATGTTTGTTCTCAATGTATAATGTGCAAGGTGTTATTAAAGTTTTATGTAAAAAATCCAGTTCAGCTTCTCATTAGACCTCATCATAGAAGAGAAACATTGATTCTTTTACACTATTTTCTTTGAAAAGTAACTTAACGGAGACATGGATGGCCCATCCGTTTACAATATATATATATTAGTGATGGACCGGATGTCAAAATTTGACTGTTTGCGGATGCGGATGCGGATGCGGATCTTAAAAAGGATGAGGATTGCGAGAATTGCGGAATTCGGATGCGTAACGGCCATCTATAAAACTAGATGAGATGCGGATGCGGATTGCGGAATGCGGATGTTTTACTCCTTTGAATGTGTGAATAAAAATTATATAAATATAATAATAATATATAAGTAATATATATATATAATATTAAGATATATATAAAAGTATATAAATACATATTAATAAATATAATATATATATATATAAAATAAAAAAAAATATAAATATTAAATAATTAAATATATAAATTATAATAATAATAAAAATAAAATGATATATAAAATATATAAATAAACTAGAGTTATAATTACACTATAATAATAGTATGTCACAACCCACGTCTATCGGGCAGGAGACACCTATTCAGGATGGGAAACCACGGTGTTTGCACACCACCTGTGGTTGCACACCTGTGTTGCACACCTCAAATATTCAACAACAGAAACACGAACAAAGACCAAAAAAACAAAAAACGGAAAAATGATGTAAGCCACCTGTTGTTGCACCTCGAATTAAAATCATCAACTAACAACAAACTACGAAAACAGTTATGAGCACAGACGCAGGCGTTTAAAGTGAGAGAGATTAAAATTCAGAAAAGGAAACACAGAAGATGGAAAGAGAAATTTCCTCTGAAGATCAGATTGTAGGCAGGAAAGAAGGAAGCACCGCATCGAATAGCCTGGACAGTTAACCAAATTCAAAACACACCAAAACTCATAACGCGACAGAAACAGAGACAACAACATTGTAGCTACGGAGAAGGCCTACGTTAAAGTAGGATGGATCCAACGCAGGAGGATAAGCTCCCTCGAGCACCACTGCCGCATGCGCCGAAATAACCAATATACCGAAAAGAAGAGTGAAAAACAACCCACATAACGGCGCTAAAGATAGAGGGTCCAAGTTGAACATCGAAGTGCAGAAAACAGTTTATAAGCCTTTTATCGTTGCCTCGACCCTATCCAAAAGACGGGTGAAACCAGGGCCCCGCCCCCCTGATACGGAGGCAGTACTCCATACATACAAGGGCGGATGAGGCAATTATGATATTAGGCTAGAACGAAGCACTGAGAAGACAGGAAAAGAGAAAGATCCCGTCAGTCCTCACAACAGAATTACTCCCAAGTTCTCCATATCCTGAAGTTCGCTCCTTGCACAACCGTATTCAGATGTGAGGATTTCACATAAGAACATAATTATATTGTCTCATATGTTAAGGCCAAAGGCATTTAATATATTCGTCCAAAATATAGCGAGAGACGGAAAGAACCGAAATAAGAAAGAATAGGAAAGTATAGAGGATGGTCATTAGAAGGGAAAGATTGATAGAAGTGTCTATGTTAAATTTACTTCACAAGGTTGAGACGACCACCACCCGGAAATTCTATCCAGATCAGCAGAATAAGAATCGGAAAGAATTAAGACGAGAGGCAATTACTAGAAGTAAAGAGGGAGCAGAAAATTAAATGAGTTGAAGAATTGAAGGGGTCGAGTCATGGCATACGAGAGGATAGAGTTAAATGTGCAGGTTAGAGAAGATCATTAATGAAAAGTGAGAAATTAAGTTGGAGAAAAGACGTAACCTCTGAGGAACACCACTATATGACAGAAAAGGAAGAAGAAGTCGCCCCATTCAACAACAGCCGATATTTAGTGATTTTAAAGAAAACTAAGACATAAGTAAGCCAAAGAGAAGGAGGAAAACCCAAAGGAGGGGAGCTTGCGGAGAGCAATGACGCGTGCCATACCGGTCAAATGCCATGAGGATATGTCAAGCGCCACACGCAATTCTCTCCGTAAGCGTTCATATGAGGGGGGAAACCAAAAAATCAGTTAGATAGAAAAGTATATCGCCAGTAGAGCTCGAGCTCCGAAAGCCGTACTGGCGATACGGAAAGACATGAAAATGAAACTCCAGATGATCTAAGAGATGAGAGTTGAGAAGGGTTCAAAAATCTTAGATAGAATATACAAGAGTGAGAGCATACGAGGCGATAGTTAGAAGATCAGAGCAGCTACCCTTTTTCGGAAGTAGGTTGGACATTTGTGCACTTCCAACACTGAGGAAAGTATTAGTATTGAGACATAGCGAATATAGTTGAACGAGGGCGGGGTCAGCACGGAAACACCCCACTCCATCAAAACTCGGGGAGGAATGCCATCCGGGCCACCCCGCCTTCTAACACGTTCACAGAATCTTCAGGCAGCCCTTGCACCCAATCAAAATGTAATCACAGGCAATGCCATAAGACACCTGAGCAAGGAAGATGATTAACAGGTCGTCAACGACGTCCAGAGATACAATACAGGATCTGCACCTAGAATAATAAAAAAAACAAAAAAGAAGAAGAAAATATATATAGTAGAAGAAGGAAGAGAAGGAGGAGAGTGCCAGGAATCGACATACATAACGGTTGAGTTAGAGAAGAACAATAGAAGCCGAAAGAAATTTTCTATTCAAGTAGAAAGAAATTAGCAAACAGAACCAACAGACCTCGAATAAGAGGAGTAAAAGACAGATTTACAGAAAGTTGTTAGAGATGTTTAAATTAGCAGAGGCCAAGAAACGATTATATCAAGAAATAGGAGAAAAACAAGAAGAAGAGATTAGCGACACTTATCAAGTTTTGATGAAAACCCGCTTGACTACGACGAAAAGAGAATATCACCTTGAACAAACAGAAAATTTCTAGATCGGCTAAATATTTTTAAGGGTGAATAAAAAACGACCGAATTATATCCACACCCGATACGCACTGCTCTAGCCTGAAAGACCAGAGAGCAAGCACGGTCGAACCCCAAGGATTATGAGGGAGAAAAGAATTTAAGAATTAGAAGAAGGAATAACCTGAGCTCAATACCATCAAACGATTACAGCTCCCATATTCTTATCGGCAGAAGCCGAAGCGTCACCACAGATTCACAATCCAGCAGTCATTCCATTATAAGCTGCGTGTAGAAAGCGATGCAAGGCACCACAAATACGAATCCCGATCAAAGTGCACAGAATAAATATAATCGCTAAATTATAATTATAATATAATAATATATATATGAATAATATATATATAAAGTATAAAATAAAACAGAAGATATATATAGATATATATATACATATCTATATATAAAATATATATATATATATATATATAGCTATTAAAGTATATATATATATATAATATATATATATATATATATATAATATATTATATAATAAGTATATATATAATTAGTATATATATATATCAGACAACGAAATTCAAAATTACAATTATTCCCATAAACTTCCATGATAAAGATGCCAAAAAATATTTATTTTTATATGCATTAATCAAATGTAGAAAACATTCGCAACATCCTCATTTTTCAAAAAGAGGATGCGGATGCGGATGCGGATGTGCGATAGTGAGGATGCGGAATGCGGGCATGCGGATTGCGGAGTTTCAAGATTTAGGTGGCGGATGCCTCCGCAAATTGCGGGGGGGGGGGGGCGGGTCAATAGACAAGCATAATGCGGGGGAATGCGGATGTATGTCCATCACTAATATATATAATATATATATATATATTTTATAATATATTATATATAAGTATATATTTATAATATATATATAGTTATATATATATATATATAAATATATATAATATAATATATATATATATATATACTATATATATATATATATAATATATATATAAATATTATATATATATATATAATATATATATATATATATATATATTAATATATATATATAAATATAATATATAAATATATTATATTTATTATATATATTATAATATATCTATATATATAATATATATATATATATATATATATATATATATATATATATATATAATAATACATATATAATATATATATATATATATATATATATATATATATGTTAACTACAAGAATTTCCTTGGCTCATATTCCTACTTCATTTGTGAAATTTGTCCATTTCTACTTTTCAACCATGAAATCATTCACGTTTCCAGACAGACATGACTTTTCAGTTTTCAGTTTTCAGTTCTATTGGGCAATACCTCTCACTTCACGTGGCTTCCTCTTCGCTTTAACATTCCCTTGCATAAATCTATGGTCCGAGTTTAGTGATATTGATTGGATGCTTTTCACGTCCATTGTTATTCTTCTCTCATTTGCAAAATCCCCAATTATACTATTACAGGGATACCAACTAAATTTATGTGAATTTCTGCGGCAAAGAACATGTTCAGTGTTGACAGTCTGTTACTAAGTGGAAAAGCATATACTCTCTCCTTCCTGTTTTTTTTTTCTATACCCCAATTTCATACCTCTGCTTCATCTCTTCCATTATCTCCTCCAGCATGTTCATTAAAATCCTATTGAGAATTTTATTTTCTGCATTTTCTCCATCATATTCACTTTTTCAGTATAATACTAGTTTCTCCTCTTGTGGTCTCCCCTGGTGAGGCGTACACCTGCATTATACAGACTCTTCTCCCCTTAGTTGAGTACTGACACCATTTATTAATTTTTATATCTCCCCTTCTTAAGTGTGCCTGCCAATGTCAGTATCAGTATGATAGCCGCTATGTATTTTCTCTCTATATCATTTCCTTTATACACCATTTCCTAATCTTCATGCAAGGTAAGGATCCCCTGGCCCCCTAAGCACCGTTTCGCAACCCCCAAAACGTCCAGCTTTCGTTCCTTCATCAACTCCACTACCTCCTCCTTGCCCTTTATTATACTAATGTTCATAGCCCTCCGGGTCATCATCCGAAGAGATTTGTCCCTGATCCTTGGCCTGACGTACGTATCTTGAGCTAAATTCATTCACTGCCGGCTGGCTAAGCCTAGCGCAACTTTTTCAGAGCTATCAATTAGTGCCTTCCCGATCACTGTTGCTCCCCTACCTGGTTGCAGGTAGCTCTCAGCAGTACCCCGGCAGTGGTTCGAGTTGGTTTAAGACGTTTTACCTCTACAAGGCTAAGTAGCTCCTTGTCATGGAAGGTTGAGCTCTATGACCACAGTATATATATATATATATATATATATATATATATATATATATATATATATATATATATATATATATATATATATATATATATATATATATATATATATATATATATATATATATATATATAAAGGAAATGAAAAATAGTACGTAAGATTTTTTAATAAATTTAATATTTATTTTAAAGAAGATACAAATATAAATTTGAAATGTATTTTAATAAAAATATTTCAAACATTCCTTTGGTTAGAGGCTTTCCTTATTGATTTGAATATTTTTACTTGATAAATTCGAATATATATATAAGCCTAGTAAGCACTTGATTAATTTTATTTAATGATTGGATTACCTTTTCCTGTTTAAAATATTTTCAAAACTATAATTCAATAAAGATACGAGTGTTTGTGAATCAGAAGTTGAACCTATGAAATTTGGGAGTCGGGAGTCGGAGTCGAGAGTTGGGAATCGGGAGTTGAGAGTCAGGAGTCGAGAGTTGGAAGTCGGGAGTCGAGAGTTGGGAATCGGGAGTTGAGAGTCAGGAGTCGAGAGTTGGTAAGATCGAGAGTGGAATCGGGAGTTGAGAGTCAGGAGTCGAGAGTTGGAATCGGAAGTCGAAGTGGAATCGGAGTTGAGAGTCAGGAGTCGAGAGTTGGGAATCGGGAGTTGAGAGTCAGGAGTCGAGAGTTGGAAGTCGGGAGTCGAGAGTTGGGAATCGGGAGTTGAGAGTCAGGAGTCGAGAGTTGGGAGTCAGGAGTCGAGAGTTGGGAATCGGGAGTTGAGAGTCAGGAGTCGGGAGTCGAGAGTTGGGAATCGGGAGTTGAGAGTCAGGAGTCAGGAGTCGAGAGTTGGGAATCGGGGTTGAGAGTCAGGAGTCGAGATTGAAGTCGTGAGTCGAAGTTGGGAATCGGAGTTTAGAGTCAGGAGTCGAGAGTTGAGTAGGAGTCGAGAGTGGGAAACGGAGTTGGAGTCAGGAGTCAAGAGTTGAAGTCGAATCGGCGGAGTGAGAGTCAGGATTCGAGAGTGGGATCGAGGAGTCGAGGTTGAAATCAGAGTGAGAGCAAGGAGCGAGAGTGGAATTCAGGAGTCCGGAGAGTTGGAATCGGAGTTGAGATCAGGTCGAGAGTTGGGGATCAGGAGTCGAGAGTTGGAAATCGGGAGTTGAAAGTCAGGAGTCGAGAGTTGGAAGTCGGGAGTCGAGAGTTGGGAATCGGGAGTTGAGAGTCAGGAACCGAGAGTTGGGAGTCAGGAGTCGAGAGTTGGGAATCGGGAGTTGAGAGCCAGGAGTCGAGAGATAGGAAATTGAGAGTCGGGAGTCGGGAGTCGAGAGTTGGGAGTCGGGGTAAGACGTTTGAAATTTTAAGAGTCGGAATCGGACGCTTGAGACTTTAAGAATCGGAGTCGAGGATTTTTCTTCCGACTCAGCCATCCTAGGTTGCCACATACAAAATTTACAAAAGGTTACTTCAATAATACAAAATACCAGTCATTAATATTTAACATATGAAAATTTTTAAAATATTCCAAATATTTAAAATATTACAAGCAAAAATGAAATAATATTGGATTTATCTCCTAAATTTACAGTTAATTAGCTTTCAAACACGAATATTTAATTACGAAAGTTTATGTATCCTATGAGGAGGCAGGAAGCGACAATGGTTCCAAAAGGATTTCCCAAAATATTTCCTGAATTACAGTAATCATAATAACAACAGCTGTAAGTATCTTTCTTCTGTTCATGTCACCTGAGAAGTAATAATAATAATAATAATAATAATAATAATAATAATAATAATAATAATAATAATAATAATAATAATAATAATAATAATAATAATAATAATAATCTTAAATTTTTATTTCACCTCTGGTAGAAAAAGAAACGCAACAAAGTTGAGAAACATCATGAAATTTTAAATTAGAAACCGACATGACATGACACACGGTGAGAGAGAGAGAGAGAGAGAGAGAGAGAGAGAGAGAGAGAAGAGAGAGAGAGAGAGAGAGAGAGAGAGAAGAGAGGAACCAAGTAAAGCCAATATCAAACAAACATCATCAGTAGGCCATAGTAGTTTATGAAAGTGGGTGATAATTGGTTTAGAGCGACAACTATCATCAATCCATATCTCAAAAAAAAAAAAAAAAACAAGGAAAAGAAATACATTGCTGGAATGCTGGTACAATTTTAGGGCGGAAAATGTAAAAAAAAAAAAAAAAAAAAAAAAAAAAAAAAAAAAAAAAATATATCTCAAAAAAAACAATAGCTACAGCAAAAAGGAATACATTTTTGGAATCCTGGTAAAATTTTAGATAGGAAAATGTAAAAAAAATAAAAAAAATAAAAAATATTATTGTTAATAATTATAGTAATATGATTAGAGAGCCTATTTAGAGACCTTTTATTGGTTACTCGTTAAAATAAATAGACTTTCTATTAAATTTTGCTTTTTTTCTTTTACTAAATAATACCCCAAGGGTATACCGCACCGATGGCAGGAGTCGGGGTCTCTCGGCCTTCCGGGGAACTACGGGGTAGGACTAATTCCCCCCCTCCGGGGAGGGTCTCCGGAACCCCCGCTCTTTGGTATTTGGGTGTCGCGGGGGTTCCTCCGCCCCTCCCCTACGGGGTATGGAAAACGTCCCCCCCTGTGTTCCCCGTCGGCTCGAGCCCCCTACATTGCCGTGTAATACCTTTACAAATAATATATATATATATTATGTCCCCTGCTCCTAAAAAAAAAAAAAACCCAATATTTATTTTATTTATTTATTTATTTATTTATTTTTTACATTTTCCTAACTAAAATTTTACAAGGATTCCAAAAATGTATTCCTTTTCGCTGTAGCTATTGTAGTTTTTGAGATATGATTTTTTTTTTTTTTTTTTTTTTTTTTTTTTTTTTTTTTTTTACAATTTTCCTCTTCTAAAATTTTGCCAGGATTCCAACAATGTATTCCTTTTTCCTGTAACTATTGTAGTTTTTGAGTTATGGATCGATGATAGTTGTCGCTCTAAACCAAATATCACCATGAAAGTGTGCATATCGGATAATTTTTGGTAAGAGTGATGGGCGAAGAAAAGATAGTGTGTGTTGAAAGACGAGTCCAACAAACTCTTCTCAAAGGAAAGGTTATGTTACTACAGAGAACATAAAAAACAAATGCTCTTGTAATAGAAATAGTATAAAAAAAGTAATGTAAAAGTTTGAGAGGTCTAGAGATATTAAAGAGAGTTAGTAACATGGAGTAACATCGGCGAGACAAAAAAGCTCTAAAATCAATTTTCTCAAGAAGAGCTAAGTAGGTGGAACGACTACAAATATGTTGCGTGTACTCCATATAATGGCGGATGAAATCTCCACACAGAGCAAACTTGGGAGGTATGAAATTTTGAAAATGCCTCAAAACACATACCCTTTTAGAAGCTTTCTTACTGAATAAAAACTTAATCGTACCCCTACAGATTCCTAAAGATTAAATACCAAGAATATTAAGGTTATCTTGAAAGGTTTGGATTGTGAGTTTAAGATGATGATGATGTAGTTATATGGAAGATTACATCAAGCGGATAAATGGAAGAATTGAGTTTATGAGTCATTGAAAATAACTAGATTTTCCTTACCCTAGTTTATATTGCGTTTATTTTCGAAATTAAGTGATGAAGAGCAGAGTGCTAGCATAAGATTAATAATAATAATAATAATAATAATAATAATAATAATAATAATATAATGATATAATAATAATAATCATAATGAATTTAATAATAATAATACTAATAAGTATAATATTTTGGTATATTATATATATAGTATTATTATATATATATATATATATATATATATAAATATATATAATAATTAAATTTATATTATATTATAATATTCTTAATATATTGACAAACTTTCTCTAAAATCTTTGTATTTCCTTATCGGATTAATTCGGTACCGCTGAAAAAAAAAAAACTAAACTAACTATTATTAGAAACTACCCTGACTATTTCAGCCATTAAGTACCTCGTATTGAGAGACAGTAGACAAGGATGTAAGAATTTATATCTATTAATATATATATATATGATAGTATATATATATTTTTATATATATATATATATATATATAGTATAGTAGTATATATCGTATAAAAAGGTTCACTATATATATATATAGTATATATATGTATTACTATATATTAGTATAATATATATATATATATATATATGTATCTATAAATATATATATATAATATAGTGGTATATAGTATATATTCATATATATATATATATATAATAGATATTAATATTACTATAGTATGGTTGGTATATAAGTATATATATATATTATATATAATAGTATATAATATATATATATATAAAGTAACATAAACAAACCTAACATATCTTACTCACGAATAAACAGCCATAAGAGCAAGGGATGTAGAAATTATATAATATATATATATATAATATATATATATATATAATATATATATATATATATATAGTATATATATATTATTATATATATATAGTATTATATATTATATATATATATGTATATAGTATTAAAATATTATATATATATTATATATATATATATATATATATAATACTCATATATATAATAGTTATATAGTATATATATGTATATATATACTATATACTGTGTTTATATATATATAATGATATATAATATGAATATAATGAAATTAACAAACCTAACGATATCTTACACGCGTAATAAATGGTAATATTACATAAAGTTTTTCTTACTTAATACAGGTAAGTAAGCTAAATTGGTGCAAAACTTTGCCTATTCACACTTTTTGTGCAAACATATTCTAAAAATATTGAATGTCAATTTTACATAGAGTTGTGAATGATTCTGATGTGTATGTCTAAACTAAAATTTATCTCAACCTGAGCCTAACTGTCATAGAGCATTCATTAACAAAGTAAATTACATTAGAAGTTTCAACTTACCAAGAGATGACAAAGCTAGCAATCTCAATCTTTACTATACATAACCGATCACAACTCTTATTTTATTATTTATTATTCCATATATATTAATTATTATTATTATTATTATTATTTATTATTATTATTATTATTATTTTATTATTATTATTATTATATTATTATTATAATTAATAATTATTATTTTTTCTTATTACATTATATTAATATATTATGTATTATTATATTATATTATTATTATATTATTATTAATTATTATTTAATATTATTATTTTATTGATTATTATTCCACATAGATATCACAACATCCGAAATAAGTTACGAAGTCTACCGAAAAGTATACTCACTGAAGGAGCATTTCTTTCTGTTGCAATCTGATGCTATATAGAAACAGGGAGCAAGTGGCAACATTTGTCGCTAGCAACAGAAACGTGAAGAAAACTTCGGTAACAACAGTCAAAGCTCAACTTTTGAGGGAACATAGAAGAACTGGGTATCCAACTACATGAACTCTGTTGCTTTGTTGCTGACAATGGTAGTCGAATTTGGTTCAACATCTGTTACATGAAGGGTAAAAATTACGATGCGTATAACATGTATGCGCAAACACACCACACCACACACACACACAATGGTTACACATCTGCTGTGAACGTTATAGAAGCAACCGTCATGTGATCAGTAAGGTTTAGTACGATGATTGCCTGGCTAATGTATTAAGTAAGAGTTGTCTATATTATTTGGTGTGTTTGTGAGTGTGTGTGTGTGTATGGTAATGTTAGGTTTGTTATTTCATAGATACACATATAGTTTAATATTATAATATAGTAATAATCAATCAAATTAATAATAATAATAATAATAATAATATAATAACTCAATATAATAATAATAATAATATAATAATAATAATAATAAAACTTACTGTTTAAGATAAAAACAGATGTTAAGTAAGGACAAAATTGGAACAAAGTGATAAATTCTTTACCCTTCTCATGTGTCAAAAGATATGTGTGAACAAAGTAATAAACTGCTCGTTAACCTTCTTCATGTTGTCAAAAGATATTCATTTAGTGAGTCATTAATTCTCAGAATGTCATTGGCTGTCCGTGATGCATACGCGAAATACAGTTCTTCTGATTGTTACGCCTTGAGCGTACTTCAAGAGATTGCGTAATGTTTCGGTGTTCAAGTAGAGTGAGGCATTTACCACAATGTTCTAGTTGTGACGGCTGCAGGCTAAGTGACTCGCACGCGTTATCTGGTGTCTGTGAGTCTATGTGGAATAATAATAATATAATAATAATTAATAATAATAATAATAATTAATAATATATTAATAATAAATATATAATATAATAATAAATATTTTTGATGATGATTAGGAGTATTTGTTTTTACTATGCCGTCTTCTACTGACAAGTAGAAACTTCTAATTTTAGTTTACCCTTGTTAATTGAATGCTGTAATGCTGTTAGGACTAGGTTGAGTATATTTTTTGTAGTTTTCATATTACAAATGTTAATTGTAAGATTAACATTAATATTAGAGATGAGGGTTTGGAAAAATCTGGTTGTATATTTTCATTTCCACTTGAACGTCTTGGATATATTAACATTTCAACACAAACTAACAACATCAACAACGCAACACAAATGCAACAAGCAAAGCGCGACATTCAACACTCAACAGCCTACAGCAAAGAAATTCATTATTATGTTATGTTTTATACAAAAGATACTTATAATATGGATGACGTTGAATCAATAGATCATAGATTGGTAGGAATCATGTATGCGTAGGAGGGTGGAGTGGGTGGTTTGATAACTGAATTTCACTGATTTATCCTGCTTTATGATAGTAAAAATGTCGATATTCAGAACTTTAAAGTTAATACGAAATCATAGATTTCCGCAACTTGTTTGTTTCATTAATGAACAAAATGTTTCAAGAAAACAAAACAAAATAAATAACAATGTTTTAGGGATGTACGATGTTTTCAAAAATATGACTTCAATCAGTAGATCAATAGATCCAATAGATCAATAGATCAATAGATCTAATAGATATGCGGATGGGTAAGCGGTGGAGTGGATGGCTAGTCGCAAAACTCCTTTTACTGTTTACTGCTTTAAGGGTTATGTAAATGCAAATTTTTTAAGTTTAAACATAAAAAGAAATAATTTTTTTTTAGTAAAAACAAAATGTTTAAGAAAAGAAACAAAATAATAAAAGTTTTTGTGTTAATGTTATACAAAATATGACTTGAATCAATGGATCAATAGATTGCAATAGATCATGGATGGGTTGGAGGGATAGGGTGGATAGTTTTGATTTACTGATTTTTTACTGATTTACTGCTTTATGGTGCATAAAACGCAAATTTTACTTATGTATTTTATCAGAATAAAAGTTTTTGTGTTATGTTATACATATATGAATTAGAATGCAATAGATCAATAGATCAATAGATCATACTAGATCAATAGATCAAGTAGATCACGGTGGGTGGGGAGGGTAGGGTGGGTGTTTGATTTACTGTTTTACTGATTCAATGGCTTTAGGGTGTGTAAAAACGCAATTTTTTTAGCGTTTATAAACATGAAAAGCATAAAATTCTAGTAAAACAAAATCGTTTTAAAACAAATAAAATTTAAAAAGTAATTAAAAATTTAACCTTGACATGTAAAAATTAAAACAACATATAGAATAAATGTAAAATGAAACTTATAAAATAAAAGAACAATATATTTTAGTTGACGTATAAAAAGAAAGAGATTTTGAAATAGAATTAATGGAGTCTGAACTTAACGCGAAATGCTTTTACTAACAGCAACCGCACCGAGCTCCAGCACTGTTGGTCCCGGTACGCACACTCTGTACTGCTTCTCAGTCTCCTTTCTCGCATCTTCTCTTATGCCTCCGTGCATTTCTTGCTTCTTCTTTTATTTCAGTTGGGGAGCACCTCTGGGTTGGTCCCCAGACATATTTGCAATCACTCAGTTGCTATAATACAAGTCTTCCTCATTTCTCCTTCTTCTCTTCCTCATTCTTCTCATCGTTCTATACATTATACAATTTCATCCCTTCGAGCACATAGGCTCGTCTAAGACAAATTTCCTATCTGGAAGGAAACCAGCACGCCCTACTCCGAAGGGGTGCCTCGCAACGAAACCTCGAGGTGATAGGCGAGAGCGGCGGCCGCGAGAACCAGGCAACCGAAAATTAGAGATAACCACTCTGAGCAAGACTATTTACTATTTTATTTATTTATTTTATTACCTTATATTTTAATTTTTTTTTTGATTTTTTTTATTATTTATTTTTTTTCGTTGAGATTTCCAGTTTCCAGAAATCCTGGAATTCAAGGATTTTTCAATTAGTACTAGTTCCAGTTTCCGCGGTCTGGGAGATCCTTCAGGATTCCCAGGTATTTCAGGGCGGCCTCCAATTTACTCTTTAACTATCGTGCGATATAGTCGAGCGAATGTTATTATAATTTTCTTTTCGATTATATTTTTTCAATGTAAAAATTAAACGAGAGGAATCACGGCGAAAGACGATTTAACTTCGATTGAGGGACAGATAGCGATGGATAAATCGAATGAAAGCATTAAAAATGATCTAATCGATTTATTTAAAAGCCTCTAGGAACTAAAGCCCGCTTTTTGGGGAGGTAAAGAACCCCTGAATCAGCGCTCAAAACCTCTGAAGTCGGTCTTTTCCAGTCCTTAAATTCGGTCTCACCCGACCTTAAAACCCTAACCTTGACACGTCCCAAACTTAAAAACCGATGTTACAAAATGTTTGCTTTGCAACAATGTCAACTTCGCGGTTGCAAATTTAAATCATTGTGTATGACGATCGTGTGCGCCCTTACTGGTTTGAAGGATCATGTTCTACCATATAATGATAGCTATATATATAATATAATATAATATATATAATATATATATATGAATATATTATTATATATATAATATATATATAAGTATATATATATCTACTATATATATATTATATATATATATATATAATGTATATATATATATATATATATATCTATATAAATATCGATATAATTAGTATATATATATTATTATATATATATATATACTATATTCTGGTCCCACCAAAGTGAAGTGTCATCGCTCGATCGTGTATTTAATAATCGTATTTTTTTTACTGTACCTAAAAATTAGCAAGTTTATCTCTTGCAAAGTAAAGTATGGACCGCCATTGCGAGGTTACAAGGCGGTGCCAATGTTTCTTTCATTCTTTCATAGGCCAGTACCCGGAAGTCATTTTCCAGAAGTTTGTTTAGGTGAAATTTTACAAGTATTTTTTTTGTTTTCGGCATCGTACGCAAAGATGATGACCTTCTTCAACTTCATTTCAACTTAGGGAAGAGGTAGATATCGCACGGAGCTAGATTTTGGCTGTATGGAGTATGTGGAAGTACTTGAATGTTTTTTTTAGCCAGAAATTCCATAATTGAGAGCTCAGTGTGAGATGGCGGCGTTATGTGGTGAAGCACCCAATCGTCTGCAAGGTCTGTTCTGATTCGCTGAACTCGTTTTTCGGAAGTCGTTCAAAGACATCTTTGTAAAACGTGATTACCATCGGAAATTATGTCGGTTTCAAATTCTTGTCAGCCATAATTCAGCATTTAATTTAATACCAATAATCAGTTTTTTCACGCTTGGATCTTGCCTCATGTTGTGCTTCTTCGACGTGAGAATATTTTGTGTGCCTTTCGCGCACTTTCGCCGTTTGTTTTAGGATTGTACCTCAAACCCTGAATTCATCGCCTGTTTACAACTTTATGCCAAAAAATTGTGCTCGCATTTCATGGCTTGTCAAGTAAATCTTGTCCAAATTTTGACCCTGTTCACTTTCTGCTCCACAGACAAAATGATGACCCTTCAACTTCATTTACAACTTAGGGAAGAGGTAGAAATCGCACGGAGCTTAGATCTGGGCTGTATGGAGGATGTGGAATGTGGAAGTGAATGTTTTTTTTTAGCCAGAAATTCCAGTAATTGAGAGCATCAGCTGTGAGACTAGCGCGTTATGCTGTGTGAGCACCCAAATCGTCTGCAATTTCTGTTCTGATTCGCTGAACTCGTTTTCGAATGTCGTTCCAGACATCTTTGTAAAGAACGTGATTAACCTGTCTGTCTGAAGGTACTAAATTCCTTGTGCACAATACCACAGCTGTCCAAAAAACCAATAATCAGTTTTTTCACCTTGGACTTCTTGTTCATATGTGCTTTCTGCGGACCGTGGAGAATATTTTGTGTGCCTTTTCCGCACTTTGCCGTTTGGTTTTAGAATCGTACTCAAAAACCCATTGATTCATCGCCTGTTATAACTTAATCCAAAAAATTGTGCTCCATTTTCAAGTCTTTTCAAGTAAATCTTGCCAAATTTTGGACCCTGTTTCGCTTTCTGCTCCCAAACACGAAGTCTTGCTGCTCGTTTTGCAGCAAAACTTTTGCATGTGCAAATGTTCATCGAAAATTCCATGACTGCATTTTTTATCGCAACCTAGTTTCTTCTGCAATCACTCTGACACTGAACGGCGGTCTCTCTCCATCACCGCTCTAACAACTTCCAAATTTTCATCGTTTGTTAACGAGATTGGTCTTCCACAATGACGAGGGTCGTCTTAAACATTTTCTCGGCCCTCTTGAAAGCTTTTGTGAAACTTAAAACCCATAGTTCTCGATAGAGTGGCATCCTCGCATAAGCTTCGTTAAAGAAAGCGAATGTCTCAGTGGGGGCAGACTTGTTACGGTTTCACAACAGAATTTGATAAGCGGTAACGCGCTGTTCAAATATTATACCTTGCATCGTAAAACGTCCGAGGATTAGAAAACACTCCCATACACAAAAGATGTAGTGCAAAAACGTAACGAGGTTAGAACACATCGCCATACAATAAAGTATGTAGTTGCAAAGACTGACTTATAAATTCTAGTTAAAACTGTGTTATGGATATGTAGGCCTAGGGTAACTACGTTTACCTCACATACCGTATAATCACGGGAGGCGCTACAGTTACTCAGATCGTTCATATAGGGAGTATTCTGTACACTTACTTTTGGGACATAAGGGAAGTAATATATATATAGTATATCTATAATATATATATTATATATATATAATGTATTATACTATATATATATACCTATATAATATTATATATTATATATATAATATATATATAATATATATAAGTTATATAAATATTATATAACATATATATATATACTGCGAATCTAACAGCCACCTAAACTAAGAAATCTTCACAACTATTAAAATGTTTTTTCATTTGTTATTAATAAAATTATAAAACATCTAATTTGCTTTGATTAACTATTATTTTTATTATTATTAATTATCATTAATGAGACTTAAGCCATCCAAAATTTTGATCAAAACAATTCGAGGGGGTTGTTGTTGTCTATGAATTAATATATATATATATTATAATTTATTATATATCTATAATAATATATAAGATATATAGTATATATTAATATTATATATTATATATATATGCGTATAATATAATAGTAATATAAGCTGGGCTTACATGAACTTCCATCTAGTGTCATCTACTCAATGAATGAATTAGTTCTTAAAAATAGAATAGATCTGCCAGGTCGCTCTTCATTTCCTCTTAGGTCCTGATTTTATAATGTAAGAGACAGAAAAAGCCGTTCAACGCTAACTTGCTTTGGAGTAGGTCAGTAACAGCAATTGCAGAGTTGCTTGTACAATGTCTGGATGCTTATCGATGGCTTCTTAATTTAAGCTTCTAAGTTTATATCAATTTTTCAACTTTTTTCAGAGCAGCAGATTTTTTAAAGTTATGGAATATTGTTGTACAAGGATGAGGAAGAACCTTGACCTTTTTCCTGAACCAGTCGAAGCTTTCGACTAACTCTTTAAATATCTAGAAGACATTTTCATAGCTCATACGTCCTGGGCTTTCTGAAGAAATGATTGAGAAGGTAGTAATGGGAATAGTTGTAGTTTCATCACTTACAGATATGTTCAGCTAGTATCTTTTTCTCTTGAACTTCTTCGCAACGTTTTGACTACAAATTTTTTCACGTTGCAAAAGTGCAGATTTAAAGCTTTTTTTGTTCGATCTTACATTTAAGCTTAGGTCCCGTAGATAGGTAATTAATATAACAGCAGCTAGTAAGAATACCATTGTTCAAAGAGAGAATTTTTCTTCGTACTTGGAGTTTTTTATTTTTTTCAGCATGCTAAATATAGATGGTGATAAGGTTGAGGTTGAAATATCATTAGAATATAATCGCTAAATTGAAACATAAGGTGCATGGTTAAAAACTTCGAAGTTTAAATTGCATTTTGTGATGTGGAAGTCACAAGTGAGTGAACTTGGTATGAACGCGATTGAAGTCATTCAACAGAGTCACAGATTCATAACTTTTGATCAGCTCAAAATGTGGTGAGTGCCAATTACTATTTTGAAAGTTAGCCAGACTCGACTCGCGACTCCGAACCTCTTTGGGAAAATTACCGACTCCGACTCCGACTCCGACTACCCTCACCCTTTTCAAATTGCCGACTCCGACTCCGACTCCACTCTCTTCAAACTACCGACTCCCCGACTCCGCGACTCCGACTCCGACTCCACAACCCTGGTGTGAAGAAATACGTAAATTGGAGAATAAACGAGAGTACATTGAGATGCAATGACCATATGGAAAGGATGGATGATAATCGGTTGGTTAAGCAGATGTATAGTAGTGAGTGTGCTGGGAATCGGTCGGCTGGGAGACCGAAGGAAAAGTGGATTGAGTCAGTGTAAAGGAATGCCTGAAGGAGAGGAATGCTAGTTTGGCAAAGGCAAGAAGAAAGGTGCATAATAGGAGGGAATGGCGGGGTTTGGTAAGGGTATGGTTGCCGTCCTGGCCCAGGAAGCCCTACATTGACGAGATTTTCAACAGGTGAGGGTCCTCGTCCGTTTGTCGTGAAACCCTAGGGTTGATTTTTCAGACTGCGACGAGTTCTCACTTAAGGGTATAAAGGGGACGGTAAGGGGGGGGGGCTTTTCGGCTTGCGTTTTATTCTTCTACTACTTTTTTTGTTTTCCGGTGTATGCGCCGACCTCAACGCTCCAATCTGGGAAAAAGTATAGTTAATATATATATATATATATTATATATATATATATATATCTATTATATATATAATATATATATATATATATAGTATATATATATATATCTTATATATTATATATATACTATATATATTTTATATTTATATATATATATATTGTATATATATATATATAAGTATATATATGTTATAGTATATAGTATATATATAGTATATATATATAATATATTATAATATATATTATCTATATATTAGTATATATATATACTATATATATATTATTATATATATATATAATATATATAATTTAATTTTTTCAGTTTGTCACTGATACCTTTCAAGAATCTTTAATTAGCTAATAATACGCACAAAACGGAAGCATGGGAGGTGTTTAACAGACATTCTTGTTATATCTGTGCAATGAAAATTTAATATTTGGAGAACATTAAAGACCTTAAAAACGAGAATTGACCTGCCGGGTGAAGTCAGGATAGAGGCAATGAAAAAGGTAGTGGCTGCCTTTAGCACATTTATGCCCAAGAAAATTCATGTATTAATTGAATGGTGCAGAATTTTTTGTTTCGTTCCAAAGATAAAAACTTAAATAAATTGAATTGAGTCCTTTTTCATCTCTACACTAAAAAAAGAAAATTTAAAAATTGACTCCTTAGCATCATTTTGATACTTTTACAAAAAAAGTCTATCAGAGTCATATTAAGAGAGTAACTTTTGAAATAATTATTATTTTTTGGATACTTGATAAAAAAGGATTAAGGGGACTCCCCAATACTAACATTATAAATGAATTTAATATTTTCATTTTTATTTTGTATTTTCAATATTTTTTATATTTTGTGTTAATAATCTTGGTCAAAACTTTTTAGTTGCTGATGAGGGGACGAAGGGAGAGTAATTCCCGAACGTATAAGATTGATCTCCAAATAGTCAAACTGAGATTTTCGATTCTCTATATTTTTATTAGTAAAAAATATATTTTCAGCAAATTTTACAGAGCTTGAGTGTTGTTGAATTAGAAGAGCTCTTTAACTGAAATTCTAAAATATATAGTATATATATTATATATATTTATATTTGAATATTATATATTATATAATATAATAATATTTAATTAAAATTATAATATATATACTACTTTATATATATATATATATATATATTATTATATATATATAATATATATAATATAGTATATATATATGATATATTCTTGATGGAAGACATAATATACGAATTGTCTGAGACGCCCATATCATCGGTTTCTAAGGTGTCTGGCTCTCAAAGACGCTGGGAATTCTGTTCAGATTGCGTGAATATTTTCTTTTGCTCAGTTGGCCTCCAGTTTTATATAAGGGTTTTTACTCCGCCGCTGTATAGAGTACTGTTTCACATTTTGGGGTAGTTTTCCGGTACCCACGTAGCACCGAATCCTCCCCAAGCAACCCAAATCCACCACCATCCGCGCCTGATGTCACATTCTGTTTCCGCCCCCTTCCTTACATCACGACTTAACCTGGGGACAGCCCACTACTAGACCTACAACTCACAGCCACCTCCCGCATTCTTATTTTCCCTAACCTCCTCCTATCAAAACCCCCCAAAAAATGATCATACAGTACACGCAACTAACAAAAGGCTAAACTGGCGCAAGTCATTCACTGTCCATCGAAACCATGATAACCCACACAATCTAATACACGAATCCTACAGCAAACCTCCATTACTCAATTAAATAACTTAATCACGCATCAGCTAACGGCTATTTCATACCCAAAGGACCAGCAAAAAATCCTTTAACCCACAACTCTCCCCTGAAATTAGCCAACGTGCATTAAATTAGAGACCTCCTTCTCGAAAAAATTGAAGAAGACAGATCTACCGCACTCACCACTAACAAATATCAAACCTCATACTCAAGATCACCACCTCATAACAACCACACACACAACCATAAGTTTCAAATACTTAGCAATCCACATCTCAAGCATGCGATATAAGAAAACCTCGGCTAAGTTATCAAAAAACTAAATAACTCTCGACAAACAACCAGATGTGACCCCCTCCTCCACGAATCCCTCTCCTTACTGAGTAATCCCTCCTTATCCTAAAACATTATCAGACCCGCCTAGCAAAATGATGTATAACTA
>JABUQX010002556.1:42500-62153 GCA_015478945.1 Trachelipus rathkii | reverse complement strand
TTGCGCGATGTATGGGCGGATTACCTACGGACATTCCGGGACTAGTATGTTTCATGGGGAATATATTAAAACCTGCTTTTTGATATTTTTTTCTGATAAGATTATTATATATTCATCCTACTACCCTACCCCTACCTACTATATCATATAACTCACCACTCATCACTACCCTCACCCCCCTATACTCACTCACCCCTAGTAAGAGTAGTATAGTATATATACGTATATTATATAAATCGGTTATTTAGTAGCTGAGATATTCCCCCTATTGATTATCTAGTAATAGCAAAGAGCGCCATGTATGTCAGATATCTAACGACATTTTTCCCTGCCCCGAACACATACTGAAATAGTTAATCGCATGGATTTTATATAAAAACCAATAGCTTGTTAAGACCAGACATTTTCATTATTTTTTAATTTATTATAAAAGAAGAATATTTTATAAATTTATACCCAAAGCGAGTTTGATTCCTTAGAGTGGGCTGTTATTGCCAAACAAAGAATGTTTTTATTATCCTCCACTTCATATTCCAAACCATCGTTTCCCCCCAAGGTAGTTATTTGCTTTAAGTTAGTTCTTAAAGACATGGTTTCAAAATAGAAGATCAAAAAGAATTGCATTCAATAAAACAGGATTCATTCAGGTTGAAGAATTAAGAAAAATAGTTGAACTTAGAAAATTGTTAAAAAATTCAAACATAAAGACAAAAAAGAAGCAAAAAAGAATGCAATACGTATATTTCAACATTCTAAAATTATTCCTGGTTAATAATAAATAAACTGACGTTTAAAAAAAAAGTATAAATATTGATCTGGACCATTCCTATACATTCTCATTTAATCTAGAAAAGGGTAATAAGTAGAGCAGTGTTTTTTACAGCCCCAATCCGAAAATGGTTGTTTGTAATTTTCATTATTTTTATTATGTCTAATTATGACGGCTGGAACAACAGAGATTTGTATTTTATTATCGTTGGAGAAATAGAGTAAGTTCATGACAAAAATAATATCTCCTTCAATCGCACAATAACACAGTTAATTCTAACATCTTAAGCGTCTTCAACCGCTATGCACAACGTTCCCTAGACCTCCGATGACATACATATTGTTATTTTATATAAAAGTATCGGATTTAAATACACCAATAATATAATATCCGCGTTGAAAAAAGTATTATGGTAATTTAATTAATAATATATTAACAGTGACTATTTGAGACACCCGTATAATTATATATATATAAATATATATATTATTAGTATTATATATATAATTATAAGTATTTATACTATATACATATAGACCTTATTTAATATATTATACTATATATATATATCCTAGTATATATATAATATACCGTAAAAAGTGTATGAGTTAATATGAATAGTGATAGAGTGAGGTGGTGTATAGTGTGAAATAATAAGTAAATAATATCTTTGACCCCTCCTCCCCGCCTCCCACCCTCCCATGATCCCTTGTTTCCGATATACCTAGCGAAATATATTATTATCTATATATATCTATGTATTATATATATATTTTATATATATCCATATATATTATTCTGTCTATATATTGTATATATATATTTGAGGTAACTATAATATGGATTATATATATTATTACATATAATACTATTAATATAATAATTATTATAATAGTGTATATTTATTATTTTTATATCTATATATTAATAAAATATAATATTGTGAAATATAACATATTATAATATATATATCCCCTTCCCTTTTCACCCTTGACCACCCGTCAAGGGACGAACAACACACCGACCTATCCAGTTGTTGTGTTTTCTGATACGCCGCAGCGCCGAACGCAGTTAACCGGTGGTGTTCTCCTCGCGAGGCACAATCAGAGGGCCGAACGGGGCTTTCACATGATTCCACGGGTTGTTTCTGCGTCGAGAGTTAATTTAGAGAGTAGAGAAAAGAAGAAAATGGAAGTCATGGGAGACTACCTCTCCAGGACACTGGTTCACGGAAGTTGACAGATGTTTGTATGTGTATACCCAATGTACCTCGTCTGATTACACTCTGGTTCGTATGGATTTGTAATCACTTGTGTTTTTTTGTATTGTGTTTGCCCGTTGCAATCCTTAAGTATTTTGGAGGGATAAGTATAGTTTGCAATTCTCCTCAAAAGCAAATCCTGCTGATATAGATCTGAAGGGCTGTGTATGGCCCTTAAATCTCACCCCAGACCATGATGTTATCACAAAGCACGTGTCAGGCGGGATAACTCACGTGTGCTACTCGATCTCATCTCACACACACTAGAACGATATTGTCGCTATTGTCCATTTGTGTACGATCTTATGTAAAATGATAATATATATATATATGTCTCTCATACGACATCACTTTTTAAAGATTATTGTGTGTCACGTAATGTATGATCGTGTAACAACATTACAGTTAATAAGTGATTGAGATCTATCGAGCTTCGCGGTGTACATGCCGCGCGCACGCTCCAGCAGGTTGTGGGCCTCGTGACCAGCACGGCGACGCGCAAACCGTATTTTACGCACTATCAATCTTATTATATGATCTAACATAATATATTGAATTTAAGTTATATATATTCTTCATGTAACATTGCATGGTGTGCCCTCAGTTGTATATCTTTATAAATGTTTTTGATATTGTTTCAGATCTTTCTGGACAGTGAAGAGAACTTGATGTTGTGGATTTGGTTCGCAGAAGGATATAATTGAGTATATTATTATAAGTAAATTGGTCTATATCAATTAAGTATAGTGTGAGTATTTGCAGTTAGTTCTAAATGATAAACTGCTAATACCGGTTTACTAGACTCATAAAAAGAGAATGTTTATTTTTAATAAATATTAGGAAAATTACTAATTTTTTTTTTCCGCAAAACCACGGAATATTCCCATTTCTTTAGTTTTAGTATGAGATACAGTATATAGATTAATGAAACTGAGTTCGACTTCGTTTTCAAGGATACGTTTGTATATATATTATGTTTTTCATAGAATAGAATAAATGTTACCAATGATAGAAGTAGAAAAAATATTACATTTGGAGAAAGAGTCTCACGTCAGAAAGCGATATTGACAGAATTAGTGCTCATCGAGAAAGAACTGAGTGAGTCCGGAAAACCCGAGGCCGGGATCTTTGTGAAGTTGTAAGTTATTTGCAAGAATATTTTTTATATTAGGTTGAAAAATTTGTGATGTTATGAGTAGCAGAAAGTTTAGAAGGTAAATGTGGCCTGATTTTAGCTTATCGGATGATTATAATGTGAAATGTGTTAGAAAATTATTACATTGTTTGTTATAAGAGCGAGGAGAATAATATTAGGTTCATTAATTCTGACAGTCAACTAACATATTCACGTACCTCTCTAGATGGTTACCACGCGAGAAAAGACCATGTGCTTAGGGAGGAGTCGAGTCAGTATAATAAGAAATCAGTAATAATTCTTTTTTAATAGTGTTGTAGGATTATTTGAGATTTCTTGCAGTGCAAGTTGTATCGTCCAAATTTCTGGTCATCCATAAAAAATTGATGTTTTCAATTTGAGATAGTATAGTTGGGGATACTCATAGTGACATACTCTCTAGCTTATAGTTAATTGGATAAATCAATAGGTCATTAGAATAGGGCGTTTCAGATTTTTAGTTGTCGTTTATGGATCAGATACCTCCTTCCTTATATTGTATTTTTTAAGTTTTCATGTGTTAGCTCCCGGATATAGATATTTCAGAGTAATAATATTAAGTTAGATCAGATGTAGTTATGTTATTTAGAGGTCTTACTTGAGCTATATGCGATAATTAGTATATGATTTAATGAATATATAATTATAGTAATATTATATATATAGATTAAGTATACTTAGATTATGTATTAGATATTATTTTTAATTAGTTTGTTGGAATAGTTCTGATATTTAAAATTTTATTATTTTTTTAATAATGATATATATATATTATATATAAATATAGCATTACCAGCGTAAGATAGGTTATATCATATAAATATCGTATCATGTTGTACTTCGTTATGCTAGGATTTTATGTTAAAGAGGTATATGGAAAACCCCTGATGGCTTATCACTCGGGTGTCATCTGCTTTGCGTTATTCCGTGTTTATCAAGTAACAGATGTAGCAAGCAATACGCACCAGATGTTCGATAGCAGTTAACTATAAAACCTAGGATATTTGACGTTGAAATTTTGTTGTACATATGGGTTATCGGCCTGCCCTTGCAAGGAGACGAAAATATTACCAATGATAACCCGCAGAGACGCCGACGGGAACAAGGTATAGCGCAATGTTAGTTTAGCGCGTAGGTAAAAACTAGTGGGTGTGGTAGGCTCCATTCAAATTTGTGCTTGTCAGGATGAACTTAATCTCGCAAGCTTGTGGAAGATCTCCTATTATGTGTGAGACGCGGGACCTATAACATGTCTTTCATAGTTAATTGCCATGTTTGTATTAGTTTTGTGTTGATATTTTAAAAACATGATATGTAAGTTCGGTGGCTGCCTTCTAAGAGGTATGCTTGTAATGTGGCTTATGGGTGTAATAAGGCCGTTTTCTTTTCCAAAATCAGCCGTGCGAATCACGCCTTGTTCCCCAGCAATACCCTGCTGTAGTAGGAGCTTTCAAATAGGTGATTTCATCTTTCGTTGTTTGGTTGTTATAAGAGATGTTGTGTATCAGTAGAGTTAATGTCGTGAGATGTATTTCGGGTAGAGCATTATGTATCTAATCATAACGGTCTTCGTGTCTCGTGATCCGAGTAATATTATAGGTTCTGAATAGCTGTAATGGCGGTTCGGTTATAGCTTGTTAGTATTAAGCGACGTCCCCACCTAGCCCCCTTCAGCCAAGGTTCTTTTGTAACCCCGGTTTAAACTAAGCTTTCAGTTAGTTAGTCGTTTTTACTAGTTCTTTATGGGACCTTTAAAATTGGTGAATTGCTTGTTTGTATTTGTGTATATGTTTCTGACCTAAATTAGGATTGTGGTGCATTGTCCCAGTTGGAAATTTTGTGTTTCTTATGAAAAGTTGTGCGGGACGTTAAAGTGTTTGCTTTTGATGTTTGTGGGATCCATGAGTTTTGGGGGTAGTTGTATTATTAGGTACCTGCACCTCTAGATACCTATTGGCGGTTTTGTTATTGATTATTAATTGTACTATGCTTATTATAGTGTGTTTTCTGATTATTTGTGTGTCTATAATGAATTGTGAGTTTGTGGAATGTGTGCCAGATAAAATAGTGTAAAAGGCATTGTGGAAAAGTATATATATATTATATTATATATAATTGTTTATTGATATTGACAGTTTAGTAGTATGTTTAGAGTGGTTTTGTTTAGAAATTCCGAAATATTCTGAATTTATGTTTTATAAGTGATGATAAATATAAGTAAAAATTGATGATTGTAAGTATATAATATTTATCGGATTATATATTAATGGAGTTATTGATGTTATTTAGTTATTAAATTGTATAATTTTTTTCTAAATTAAGCCTTAAAGTCATTCGCTTCACGTACAGTCGTACTGCGATGAATAGATCCTATGATACCCAAATCACTCCATGGGCCGATGCATATTTTGGAAAGAGGATTGTTCCTAGGGGTTTAACTTTATCAATTCCAAGTTAAAGAAATTGCTATAGGAAATATGTTTGAAGACATATTTGAAAAGTCAATTTAATTAAGTGGTGAAATAGAACATTTTTAATTTTAACAAGATTCTTTAGAGTGCTTATTAGAAAAAAATGTTGCGCTAGAAAACTGGAATTGTGAGTAAATAGTTTTTCTGTGAGTTGTCTAACAATCTATACACCACGATTTGTATAATCCATATCACTAATTACGATTAAAGCTGATAGTTTAATAACCTTATGCATGTTGTTATAATTCAAATATCTAGCAAAATAAAGTGCCTTTTTTGTTATAAGTAGTTTGGGTTTTATTGGTATTGGAAATGGGACTCTTTTGTGTTTTATTAGGTGAGTTTTTTTGCTTTTACTGCAATCATTTGTTATAATCTTAGATCTATTGTGTAGGTTATAAATTTCTTAAAATTTGAGACAAGGGGAGTTGGGGTAAATAATTTCATTGGTATATTCTGGTTGATTTTAATAGTTTATTAGTCGGGATGTGTTTGAAGTTATGAAGAGTGGAAGTGTTGCTAAGTCGAAATTCCTAAAGTCTATCCATTCGAGTAGTGTTTGTTGCGTGGAGCTGCAACAGATATGTGATGCACTCTGTTGTGGGAAAGGTTAGAGAATGTCCCTGCTTATATATGAATATTACGGGTGCGATGTAACAAGGTATACCGTTAAGTTATAAATTCGGGGAAGCCGTAAAATTATCATACATTTATAGTAATAGTGACTAATACTATCATAATATATATATATCACCAGCAAATAAAACATGTAAATACATTGTAATATACTTATGTACTTATATATTTATTAATAAATACTTTATTAATACAGTTTTAAATATAAATTGTTGTTTTAATAATGATAACAAACACTAATTCAAATTATAAAATCTATATTTTTTATAATTAATAATTATAAATATTTTTCAATCCTATTAATCATTACCACTCTCATATTAACTACTATTTCTTCTTAGTATTATACCTAAATATAGTCGTTATTACATACTTATTATATAATAGATTATATATTAATTATAGTATAAAAAATATTATACCTCTATGATAAATATATATAATACTCGTTTGGTATATAATATTATTAATATATTATAATATTATAGTAAATAAGTATATTAAAAAATTATAATATATGATAAATAGTATCTTATTATTATATATATTAAATTATATTTATATATTAGTAGTAATATATATATATAATATATATGTTATAGAAATATCTATATATAATCAGTGTATATGTAGGTATTAAGGGTGGTAATATGTTATAGTATATATATTATTAATTATATAGAATAATATATATATATAATATAATATATTAAAGTTATAGTAATAGTATTATATATATTATGATAAATATAAACATCAGCTAATATATTTTAGTTACCTGAGTATTATCTTAATTTAATATATATAATTAATATATATTATAATATATTATATATATATATGTAATTAAATTATAATATAAATACCCGATATAATAATATTCTACTTCTATTGGTTAAATTCTGATCGTTATGAAAGGTATGGATATAACTTCGGCTAGCTTAGTCAAGTGGCTAACCCTTGATGATCCTAAGATATTCCTCATCATGTTGGTGATTTCCCCACTCGAATTTTTCATTACTTTTTTCTCTTCCTGTCATCCATTGTGAAAACAGTTGTATGAGGTTTATATAAGAATTCTCCTTACTGCAGGTCAGTACTACTCCACTCCAGCCCTGTTCATCTGCTTGAAGCATGTTCATATCGTAGTGTTAAGATATAAGTGCTGAGACGCCCTCTCCGATTTTTAGGCCTTCTTGATTCGTGGTCCAAGAGACAAGCGGTTTATCCATATTACTGACTCTCAAAACTTACAATAATATAAAAATTAATCAAAGAATTATTTTATGTGCAGCCCGTATAAACAATTAGCCACTAGGCATTTAACACAGTGCGCAAGCTCCTGTCCTTTATCAGCAATCTGCGATGTTGATACATCCGTGAACACCTTCAGCATAAAAAATACGAATAAAACTGGAGGATTCATTCATCACACCAGCATTAAGGACGAAATTAACACTCCCCTCCGCCTTCCTAACACGAGAAATAAAATCAAAGAAATGAACATTTTGGCAAAAACATAATATTATAGTATGTTCAATGTCCATTATAAATCTAGTTAAATCGAGTAACTATTGAATGTAGGAATAACAAAGGACACTCATGTCGAAATCATTCAAAGACACATCATTATATTTTCTGAATGATATAAGAAGTTATATCATACATATAAAGGAACCACAATCTTAAAACAACGTACAAGAAACACTGCTACAAGCATAGAACTATCGTTAAAGAAACAAAAGATAGTTTCCCTTTGTATTACAGTAATAAAGTAAGATTACACTAGCCACTAATGATTAACACGTGAATAAAGTCCATATAGAAGTTACATATATATATAACTAGAATAAGGCTCCATAAACGTAGCCAATTAGCAACAATTAAGATTATGACAAGATCTAAAGAACGATAAAATTACATGAATAAGAGTCAGAACACTAACACGTAGATACCGTTACATATAATATTAAAATAAATTCATAAAAAGTTAAATAGTATTATAAGTTTAAAAATAGGAGATAATGATTTTAGAATATATAATATTTATTATGTGGGAAAGCAATAGAAGATTCGAGACCTGTTCAATTCCCAAGCTCCACATAAGAAAGCGAGTCCAAAGCAATTACATACGGAAAAAGAGACAGGCTAGCATAAGATTGAGAAGAGTTTTTTACCTAACGCCAGCGCCGAATAGCTCAATAAGGAGACGCCGAATTCGTTAATACGAGAAGTGATACTGCATTAGCTCTTCTATGCTTATGAACATTTAACAATCAGTAATGCGTTATAATACTAAGAACAATCTGGCCCTCCAACATTAAAATTAACTGTACGACGACTTTTACGTGAGACTACGTTCAAAAGATAAGCCGCTCTCATTGTTCGAGCACGAGATATAACACCATAGGCACGAAAATCATCTTAAAAAGTATTATACGACATAATAACAAATTCAGTGCTTTACAAGAAATACGATCTTACGAATAATAGATATATCGGAGTATGGAGCTACTATAATTCTTATGTAACTTGCACATCAGCTCATGAGATCAAATCAGAATCCTATTTACAAGTATTATTTATCAGATTTTGATTATCTTCGTAATAAGTTCAAAAGCGTAGAAATACGTAAATCGCGTTATTGACTAAAACATTAGAAAGCTCATTTAATTGAATTCCAATCTAGGTGTACAAAGCTGTACTATTAGGGCCAGGCGTTATTAGGTAGTAGGATCGGTCAAAAATTGCCCCCCCAAGGGCTCCTACTTTGCTCCAATATATTATGTAAATTCTTTGTATATAAGTTAAGTGTATTATTCACTAGTATAACTCATATATTTTTTAATATACTATATTATAATATATGTTATGTTATAATCTAAGTCATTATGAGCATATAAGGTCTCATCATTGATTATATTTGATTTAACTTTTAACTTACTGCTATTCTATTAATAACATTTATATATATACTATATATAGGTTAATATATGGATAATATTATATATATATATATATAATATATATATATTATATATATATATAATATAATTAATAGATGTAAAAATTAAGAGGTAATAATGAAATTGTATCATGTTGCCGAGAATAAGCATTAGTTATATATTTATTTTTTTTGGATTTTATACCCTCACTCCCCCTGCTAGTTATTATAATAAAAAGTTAATACCCAAATAGTTGTATAAAATGTAAATGGTAGATAAGATAATGTATAGAAGTAAAAATATTTCTTATTTTTATATAAGACAAGGGTGTGGGAGGCTGTTGTAGAAACTATTCTCTGGTTGGTAAAGGTCTGGGAAAAAGTTTACTTAAAAAGGTCATATAGAGGAAATATTTAGAAGATGACAAGGTATTGTATGACTCCCATGCAGCGTGTTTCAGATAATGGGCAGGTCTATGTTCATAGATCCAATATCCTTTTAGAATTTTATGGAAATTACTTTATTTTATCTGACTAGTCATGTTGACTAGTGACGGAATCCAGATTATAAATTGTGTATATTTAGAACTTTTTAGTAAAGCTTAAAATGTTTTTCCAATAAGGTGATGAAAAAAAGTATTGCAATGTGGTATAGGTGGAGTGTGGTATATGGTTGGATAAAGAGTCGGTTTGCGAAATACCCCCGATAAACAAGTGGTTTGAATGAAATTACAACTCACAATGGGAATAATATCTTGACATGGGGAAAATTAGTGAGAGTTGGGGTATGTCCCACAGGGTCCTAGTGCCCTAGGCTGGCGCACTATTGTTCCATCATATTCTCCATATAATATGAATTTTAGCCTCCCAAGGACTCTCAACATGGCAACGGTTCTCCTAAGTTCCCTGCAGCCCCATGATACTATAAGTTGCCGCCACCTCAGTTAGGGAATAGTCGAAGGAATGCATTAAAGATTCAAATGATCTTGCGATAAAGCGTTGCGGTTGTGCAGATAAGTGGCGTAAATGAATATTCTCCAATGAGTTAAAAGTGTAAGGTTTTCCTGCACCCTCAGTTTACTTCAAACTAAAAGTTTTTAACGTACGGATATTGAATTTGGGGATTCCGCTGAGTCGTGTGGAACAAGAAAAGATTTAGGTGTGACCGTCACAAATTTAAGCAGTAAATTTTGAAAGAAAGCTAATCAGTGTTGGAAGCTAGAAAACCCTTTATAAAGTAATTCTAAGATGCTGGCAAATAAATCGCGCTAAATAGTTGTTTAAAAAGAGCAAGGAAGTAATATTAACTGTATAAAAAATGAGCTATGTGTAGGCCAGGTGATAGAGTATTGATGCACAAAAGTTCGGCCGCCCCCTTATTCTAGATAAGATGTTAAGACTTAGTATGCCTTAGAGAGAGGTGAACTTGACAACTGTTAGTTTACGCAACAATGGAACTTGATTTCTGGGTTAGCAGGGTAAGAGCTATGAGGAGAGCTGAAGACGTTAGGAATAAGAGTTTTACTAGATAAGGAATTTAGAATGTCCACACATCTTGTGAACAACTACAAAACATTAAACCTCTACAAAAATATTTAAACACTCTATTGAATAATACAGAGGACCAATAAGAATTTTTCATAGCTTAGATCTATGGACAGGTGCACCAGGGGGCATAATCAAGAAACTATTACGAACGAAAGCCATGCCCATCTTGATTATAAGACAAAGCATGCCATCTCAGTAATTAGGGTTGCTTTAAATTTTGGCCAATAGTTTCCGCCCCAGCAGGAGGTTGTTGAGTAGCTGATCGATCTGCAACACTTTAAGAAAGGTGTTAGTATTCGTTTAATTTGAGATGGGATTGAGAAGTTCATATAAAATATATTCGACGACAGCCAATTGGGCGGGTTTTTAGTCTATCAAGATAGAATTATTAATTGTTAGATGCGGCCACGTTGTACCATAACTTAGTGTATAATGCCGATGTGTTTGGATGGTTGTATCAACCCTTATCATATCCTACTTTAGAATTAATAGTGATTACCCTATATCCATATTTTAAGTAAGAACGTCTTATCTCAAAACCTAGTCACTATATTAAGTCATTAGTTCTTGATAAGCTAAGCCCAAATTGACCGCTGGCGTGCGATTGTAGTGGTCACAAGCTCAACTTTGCACAAGCCCTAGGGAGTTGCTTTGGATGCTATCTTGCTCCCGATGAGCACCTGTCCCTCTCGCGCGTAGGTGGTGGTTGACACTGGGATCCACGTCGGTCAGCTATAGGTGCCCTAATGTGACTTCCTCTCACTCGTCTCTAATATCTCCTTCATATGGTTTCCTTAGAGTCTACTTACATAATATAGATACTAGACTCCTCCACCATAGATGATATATTTCGTGGGAATTATTAAGGTAAAAATTTTTATTTCATACTCATTAGCCATACCTAACACTCCCTCTCTTAGCAATATAGGCTTCTTGCCCAAAATAATTTCCTATCTGGAATTCGGAGTGTTCAATGAAAAAAAACCCAACTAATAATTTTAATCATCTAGTATAAATATAATATTAATAAATTAATAAAAAGCTTTTTTATAAAAAGGAAGATTGGCTCGGAGCTCTCACTGAAACACATTATACATATGATTAAAATAAATAAATAAAAAATAAGTTATATCAGTTTTAAATAAAATTGTACTTTAAGTTCTTGATATATAAGCTGCAATATTGCTTCAACATCGTAAGTTTATTTCTATTTAAAAAGAAAAAAGTTATTTTTATATTATTACCTTCTGATTGATTATCTTTTTTAAATTACCTTATTTTCCGTACTCAATATAAAAATATTTTAAGTACTATATTTATATTATTATATGAATTATCACTATGCATGCTTTTAGTTGAATTGATGTTCTAGGGTGCTTTCTAAAATCCTTTACACCATCCTAATATGTTGCTACTTATAGAACCGTCATTCACCCTTGTATAAAGTTATTCCAATCATATAGGTCTTCTCTGAAGAGATTTTCGTCTCTTTGATTCTCTTGCCCTCAGTAACTCTCTCTAATCACTCTCTTTCAGTCGAGATATTTCATTTTTAACTTTGTTCCATCTCTATTATAGTGCTTATTTGACGGCGTCTTTCCACACATTCTCATCTCTTCAGTGTCTAGCTCTCAGACCTCAGACTTAAACGCAATGCTCATTCTTAAATGTATACTTCTTGGAAAAATTTGGAACACTTCCTACTTCTATTTTTCTCTCACATTCATTGACTTGCACATCTTCAAGCGTCGTGTGTTGGGACAGACTGACCTTTGATTTGACTCTAATTTTATTTTATTTTTCCTAATGTCAGATGAATTGTGTGTGTTGATATTCGACCTTTATCAGTCAAACGAAATAAAAAGTTTTAAGTAATTATGAACGTCTGGACATGAGTTAGAGTTACCTCACAATTTCTATATTTCACTTCATTTCTTTTCCACTTTGGTTCTAGTGACTTTACCTTTCATTACTTTTTTTTATAGATATATATCGAAAAGCATATTATAAAATTCTCAAATATCTGGTACTGGGATGACACCCTTGGATCAACTGACAACTGGTTTATTTCTGATTTATTTCTTGCATTTCCAATTGGATATATATGAATTTATATATAAACAGCTTTTATTGCCATTTTAGAATAAACTATAAATTTATCTTATAGTAGTATTATATATTTTTATAAATAATTCAATTTTTGTTTATAAAAGAAACGTGCTTTGTCCTGAATAATAAAGATTTAGTTATTCTTGAGTAAGTAAAATGCACAGTCGGAGGAAAGCGGAAGCAGTTAAGAGATGATTGAGAGAGAGAGAGATTGTAGAGACGAGAGAGGAGAGAGAGAGATGAGAGATAGAGACGAGAGAAGAGAGATGAAGTAGAGAGATGAGAGAGGAGGAGGAAGATGAGGAGTGAGAGGGAAATTGCATATTTAATATTAAAGGCATGAAAATTCATAACACGTCTTTCCTCACTGAATTAAGAGAAGAGGAAAAAAAAAACTTTCTCTCCATTGTTTATTTATTGAGGTTGTTCTTTACTGCCATTTAAATAACAAGCACCAAAAAATTTCCATGAAAGCGCTTTTAATTGTTTTATTTAAATTAGAATTAGTAAATTATATATTTCTTTAACAGTTTTAAATGTATTATGAAAAGTATATGAAATTAGGTGAAATTTTCTTTCATATTGTTATTCCAACCCGTTATATTTTCATTGCTCTTTTAGTTTATCGATGTTCATTTCTTTATGTGGGGTATCCATTAATATCTTTATATTCCTCTAAAGTTATTAGCTGCTCACCTTAGTCTTTCTAATAGTTTTTCTTATCCCCTTCATTCTTTTTGCAACTTAATTTTAATTAGTTTCATCTGATTTCATCCTTACTTTTTTTTTATTTCTCTTATCTTTTTGAAAACCTTAATACCTTGGAACTTATCCTTCTTACCCCTCTGCCCCCCGTTGCATTTTACTTTTCCTTCTTTTTATGGTTAACTAGTACGGTTTGTTAGTTCTCTTCAAAAGTAAACTTTTGACTTAACTAAATTCAACAATCATTCGTATTTCTCGTCTACACTTTGTTCTCAAAGTCTTCCTTCGCTTTGATATCTTAACTTCATCCAGCTTCTTCGCACCAAATATATGTTTCTGTAATTATTCCTTTAAAGCTGTGGGTTCAGTTACCCTCTTTGTTTCTGGGTTTCTGGAAAAAAAGAGATTGACTTGAAATGAGACTTCGGACTCAGCCTATTTCTAGATCTCCCCGCCTTATTCTTTTCCTTGTGCTAAATTTAGTCAATCGCTTTCCCTTCTCTCATAACTTCTTTTTATTATTATTATTATTATTATTATCCCTTACATGCATTTAATGAAAAATTCCTTACTTGATTTAGTAGTTTTATCTTGCATCCCATTTCTCTGGTGTTATTTATCTTTAGGAATGTTACAACTCTTAGATTTGATTTATGATATCGTTATTCTAATTCACATGTCCTTCTTAATATTCCTTAAAGGTCTCTCTAAAAATTTTAAACCCGTCTGTTACTTATGTAGTTATTTCCTACCGAAATAAATATTTTCATTCCATATTTTCTTTAATATTATGATGGTTTCAAAGGTTTTTGATTTGGTATTCAAGAACAGCAATATCTGTCTTAATATAAGTACACAAATTTAAGAATTTATGCTTTATAGTAATTGCCTGTTTTAAATAAAAATTACTACAAAATTTTGGGTCACTGAATCTCAAAATTACGCCAGCTTGTTCCAATTACATTTTTTTTTTTTTTTTTTTTTTTTTTTTTTTTTTAAAACAGTGAGAGAAATATTCATGATTTTACACATAGTTTATAAAAATTAAATATTTTTGTACATTTTTGAACACCAAACCTTGAAAAATATTTAATGACATAAGCACAAAACTACTTATTGCGGCTTTAATTTGAGATGTAAAAGTCTTCAAATGGTGTTAATATTTTTATAACAGATTTCAAATTATCTATTATCATTCTAATTTAATTAAAATGTAAAAGTAATATAAAAAGTGGGAAATTTTTTCATTATACATTTTCAGTGTAGCTCCAAAACTTTTAACATAAATTAAATGCTGTTGATTTTGCACAAAAATAAACAATTGAAATTTGTGCAAAATTTCAATTGTGTGAAGACATTACAATCAACTAAATCGTTGTCGTTAGTTGTGAAATTTGTTTTCCTCCTTCTTCTGTGTAGATTTTTTTGGGGGAATACCTCTTTTGAGAACCCAACAATATAGTCCACTAGCAAAGTGATGTTCTATCTTACTTGGTTTCTTCTCTTGTTCTAATTTACATCTTGATGTCACCTTTCGTTTTATTCTTTGATAAAGAAGCCAAAATGTTTAGAAAAGTCCTTTTATATTCGTATTGCAATCCAGTTTCTTTAATGCAGCAAACAATTCTCCTCAACATTTTAATAATCATGATCATCCAACTTGGCAACGACAACTATAAAAGAACCTCATGCTGCCTTTTCTGCTGTACTAAATAAATTGTAGCTTCAAATGTCCCATTAAAGCAAAAGTCTTCTGATATTGTGAGATAATTGTATAATTTCTTTCAGTGAATATTGAAAATTTGTGACAGAGAGAGAGAGAGAGAGAGAGAGAGAGAGAGAGAGAGAGAGAAAGAGAGAAGAGAGAGAAGAAGAGAGAGGAGGGAGAGAGAGGAGAGGAAGGAGGAGGGAGAGAGAGAGAGAGAGAGAGAGAGAGAGAGAGAGAGAGATGTTTGATTAAACCAAACTTAAAGTGAAGAAGAGACAGAAAAAAATTAGAAATAACCACAATACCATGACCTACAAAGCTACAATGAAGTAGATTGAACCATAACTCACAATCTTTACTTACCGTACAAGCAAATACTACATTCTCTATTTATTGCTTTGCCATTTTAGCACCTTTGGAAAAAACTGTTGAACAATTTCGAAAGAGAAAATGAAATTTAACTTTAAAATCTTGATCAAATACAGGGAGATATTTTGATAATAAACTAATCGAACGTTTTTATGGGATTTTTACTCAAACCGTCTAGTAATTTCGATAACATAAAATTGGTATGTGTATAAGTAAGAAATTTTCTAACACTCCATTTGGATGTCACTTGTTATAAATACTCTATAACTGGTGAAATATCAAAAGCAATGGAATCATCTCTGACTAGGGATATGTATTAAAATGTTATAAAGAAAATAAAGTTTTGTACACAAGAATGGAAGGACTATTCGTTTTTGCTGAAAGTTTTTAACTTTCGATGAAAGGTTAAAACTATTTTGAGAAGCACAGTCAAATATAAAGTTGTTAAGGTAACTGTTGATAAAAGTAAGAAGGTTTTTAACATTTGAAAATAATTAGTTCAGTAAATGTGATCTATATATCATTAATTTATCTCAAATTTAATGTAGTTTAAGATTAATTATCATTAATTTGTCTCAAATTTAATGTAGTTTAAGATTAATTAACATTAATTTGTCTCAAATTTAATGTAGTTTAAGATTAATTATTTATCATTAATTTGTCTCAAATATAATGTAGTTTAAGATTAATTATTATCATTGATTTGTCTCAAATTTAATGTAGTTTGAGATTTCTCTCTCCAGTAGGGTAGGTAGAGAGGTAATTGGTTTTTACATTTGTTTCTTAAGGTCTATTATAAATAAGTTTTATAATATGAATTATTGTTAAATTCAAACTTGTATACAATGTTAGTAATATAAATGCCCATAAGGAAGATTAAAGAGTAATCAATTTGATGAAAAATAATAAAAAAAATTTATTTGTTATCAATACGAATTCAGTTTCAACTGATTTTTTATTATTATTATTCATTCATTAGAGTAAATCTGCGCCATATATTAAAAAAAAAAAAAGTAAAAGATGGAGACCAGTGCAATGTAAATTTAAACACATAATATTTAAACAGACTCAAGGGCTCTTTTCGCACGTGCTCAAACATTCTGTAACTTCTTTTAAAACTTTGGGTTTGCTTAAAAACTTTTATGAAAATTTGCACTTGAAACTCTCAATTTTTTTCTTATCAACAAATCAAATATTCAATGTAAACCTAATCAAAGATTCTGTTCATTTTTTTTTTTATTTTTTTTTAAACATTTGGGCTGCATTAACTTTTCTTGTTTACAAAGCTCCTCTTTGACATTTTCACTTTTGATCATATTTTTTATTCTGTTTATTTTTCAATTTTCTTCATCAGTATGTCTAATTGTCTAACCTAACATCTGAACACTTCTTTTTAAGTACGCTACCCTCTCTCTCTCTCTCTCTCTCTCTCTCTCTCTCTCTCTCTCTCTCTCTCTCTTCTCTCTCTCTCTCTCTTCTGCTCTGTCTTCTCTCTCTCTCCTATCGGTCTACTCTTGTCTGGTAGCACACCTCTCTCTCTCTCTGTCTTTTGCTCTTTGAGAGAGGCACGCGCAGGACTCTCTCACTCTCTCTCCTCTCTCTCTCTTCTCTCTTCTCTTTCACACGCACTCACTCTCTGTCTGTCGGTCTACCTGTCTGTCCGTCTCTCTCTATCTCTCTCTCTCTCTGCTCTCTCTCTCTCTCTCTCTGCTCTATCCTATTCTGCGTCTCTCTCTCTCTTTCTATAAACTCTCTCTCTTTCCACGCATCGGCCCCTCTCTGTCTGGTGTCTTAGAGTTTTATGTTGGGCTTTTCGATTCGTCATCTCTCTCTCTCTCTCGTCTCTCTCTCTCTCTCTCTCTCTCTTTCTTCTCTCTCTCTCTCTCTCTCTCTCTTCTCTCTCTCTCTCTTCTTACATACCCAATTCCTTTCTCAGCATCTACCAACATGTCTACCGTCTGTTCGTCAGCCTTGTCTCTCATCTCTCTCTCTTCTTCTCTCTTCTCATCTCTCTCTCTCAATATATAATTATATATATATATATATAAATATATGATAATATATTATATTATATAATGATATTTAGATATATATATAGGTTATATATATAAAGAACATATATATATAATCATATATAGTATATATATTACTATATTATATATTAATAATACATATAATGTATCTGTTAAATATATATATTATATATATTATAATTATATATATATATATATATTATATATATAATATATCTACATACATATATATATAGTATATATATATATATATAATATTATATATATATATCTATATAATATATATACTATATATATATATATATATAATATATATATATGCCTGATAATTAAACGATTGAACAGCATTGCATTCTTAATTTTATTTAGAAATCAATCATTCTTGGCCAAGCTGATAAATGTTTCTCCTCGGATCGTTATTTGCATAATAAGTAGTTAATTAATAGCAATTTTTCAATACATGGAAAAGGAAAGATTAATTAAAGTTTTTATTCCAAAAATTATTGAGGTTTAATAGAAAACACAAAGAGGAAACAATTACTCTATATAGATTAAGCTTGATAACGCTAGTATTCCCAATTTTGAATAATTATACTTCTATTTATAATAATGATAATAATAATAATAATAATAATAATAATAATAATAATAATAATAATAATAATAATAATAATAATAATAATAATAATAATAATAATAATACAATTATTATTATTATTATTATTATTATTATTATTATTATTATTATTATTATTATTATTATTATTATTATTATTATTATTATTATTATTATTATTAAAAGACCTAACATTAAGGAAAGGAACTAAAACAATATACTGTTTTGTTTCACTTACCCAAAATTTATAAGATAAAAGCAATTAAAAGCCACCTCAAAATGTGTGGAGAGCCATTTTGTTTATTTGAATGAAGGGTTCTTTTTCAAAACCATTTATATATACAGAGGAAACTCCTTTTGAAAGAAGGTCTCATCACGAATTTATATCTATGCAAATATCAGTCCCTTGAAAGGAGGAAGAGGAAGAGGAGGAGGAGGAGGAGGAGGAGAAGTGCAGAAGAGATTCGAGAGTCTTATTAGCTTAAAATGTGTGTGGAAGTAAATTTGCGTTGCACCGATACCACTTTAGTTAAGTACCAGAAAATCACTTGATGTAAGAGCTTTCTAAACAAAGTTATTCGGTTGCTATTTCACACTTCACTTTATATATATATATATATATATATATATATATCTATATATTATATATATAATATATAAATTATATAATATATATAATATATATATATATATATATATATATATATATATATATATATATATATATATATAGAGAGAGAGAGAGAGAGAGAGAGAGAGAGAGAGAGAGAGAGAGAGAGAGAGAGAGAGAGAGAGAGAGAGAGAGAGAGAGAATGAATGCTTCAAAGGGAATTATTCCCTTTGTGATCTCTAAGGAGAGCTAATTATTAATTTGCAGATTTCCAGAAATACTTTTAAGATTCTGAAAATATAAATGGAATCTTAATTCAACATAGTTTCAACGAAGCCTCGAATTCATTAGAGATTTATTTTTTGCTTCGATTTAATCTTTTGATTGACACGTTTTCTGTGTTATTTTTTTTCTAGATTTTCCTCCTATCCAATACGAGACCTTCCTATCCAAATACATGAAATTTTCGCTCAGAAAAGGATTGAAAGGATTAACGTTCTCTGTCTCTCTTGAAAAATGAGGTGTGGTGGATATAATTAAATCTAGTTGACCTTGCTAATGAAATTTAACTTATATTAAAAAAAAATAATAAAAATAAGTAGTAGTAAACGCAAATTCAAGAATTTTTCTTTTTTTTTATAAAAAATAAAAATTTAATATAACATCAATGATAATGTACTTCTTAATAAACAAAAGGATA
>JABUQX010002556.1:25000-27500 GCA_015478945.1 Trachelipus rathkii | reverse complement strand
CATCTTTTCAAATCAGAATCCTTTTCTATCTCTTCAAATCTTCCTCAGAAACGTAGCCTTCGAGGTAGGAAATGTTGTTCTGAAATTTTTGGTTCTGCAATTGCACGGATTTTCTGAATTAAATATTGTAAGAGGGAGGGGAAATGGGTTGTGCGATTCTCTCGGTGTGGAGGCCCACACATTCCCTTAACCCAAAATTCATTTTAACAGTCTTATTTATTCCTTTTTATCGTTTAGGACGCTGCCGTCAGAATTAGAGTAATGAAGTGAATTCAGTTTAAATGAGCAAACTTGTGGAACAAAAAGTTAATAATTATGTATCCAATTAATCTGCTTGAATTCAGATCTTTAAATAATTCATGAATATTTATTTATAAATTAAAGTACGTTAATAAAACATCAACGATTGAAAATTTTTTTTTGGAATAGAATAAATAAAAACGAAGGGGGAAAAATAAAATTTTAATTTTAAAAATCTTTCAACAACTTAAAAATTGGTAATTAAACGAATTATGTTAATCAAGTTAACTTTTTTAAAATGTAAGCAAATTAAAAGGACATAAATTTACACACACACACACACACACACACACACACACACACACACACACACACACACACACACACACACACACCACAGAGAGAGACGCGAGCGCACTCGCTCAGTTTAGCAAAGGAAATATGAACCCTTCCTGCATTTGAAATGTAACGTTAAATGGAGCTCAATAGCCCAAAGAATTGAAAGATGACTTGGAAACATGTAATTAATACCAATAAATCAAGTAATAACTTAACAAAAATTAAAATTTGACATATAAAGATATATAGTTTAATTGATTAAAGTATGATGAGCATTAATGAAAACATAATACTAAAACATTCACTTTGTTATCATCATTAATAACTCAACCAAAATGTAAATTGTAGTACAATATATTTATATATAGTAATAAATAATATATATAATATATATATAGTGTATATATATATATATATAATATAATATATATATATAATATAATATATATATATAAATATATATATTATATATATTAGAGATACCAAGATGCTATTTTGGAAAGAATCAAGACTGTCCACGGGATTCGTATGAAAATGTTAGATAGACAGCACTATGAAAAGACTATAAGGGTAATTGTATATTTCCGGCTCAGTCAGTCGATAACATCGATAGTATTAATATTTTTTTTCGAATAATCGAACGAATCAACGATTCGATAGTGTAGACAAAATATATTTTACTATTATTTTGATAGGTTAGGGCCTAGAAATACAGGCCTAGGATCGCGGTAGCTTTAGGAAGGTTGATGATAAACTTGTTGGTTAGTGTCTCATAGATTAAGATTTAAATATTAATCTAACGAAACTTAACCAAAGACTTAGTCATAACCTTCCTAACACTACAGCGTCAGCGGTCCTAGATCATATTCCTAGCTCTAAATTTGATAATCGTAAAAATAAAATCGTTTATCGAAAGATTATCGGAGTGTATCGAGTTGATCTGAGCTGAAATAACAATTACTGAATAAAGTACTATGGTGTGCGTAGTTCTAACTCTCAAAAACTTGTGCCCCTGCTCTAAGTAAATGTTTCATCTCAGATCTATCAACAAATACTTTCCCTTTCGCTTCTCACTATTCTAGAGATTCTCCTTTGTGCTTCCAGAGATTCTCCTTTGTGATTCTAGAGATTCTCCTTTGTGCTTCCAGAGATTCTCCTTTGTGATTCTAGAGATTCTCCTTTGTGCTTCCAGAGATTCTCCTTTGTGATTCTAGAGATTCTCCTTTGTGCTTCCAGAGATTCTCCTTTGTGATTCTAGAGATTCTCCTTTGTGCTTCCAGAGATTCTCCTTTGTGATTCTAGAGATTCTCTAATATTATTATTATTATTCAAGGGAAAACCCAAAACTTTTATTTGCTTTAATTATTTTTTATATTCTTACAAATATAATGCTAAGATACTCAAAGTCTAAGATAAAAATTTGAAGATAAAATAATGTTCGAGGGGGCTCAAACCTCTTAACCCCTGGCTACGACCTTGTATAATATAATATATATATATATATATATATATATTATATATATAATATATATAAATTATATATATATATATATATTTATATGATATATATATATATATAATATATATATATATATATATATATATATATATATACGCAAGCCTCGTAGTCCAAAAAAACCTGCAACGAACATTACAAGAAAAGACTCACAGCAGAATGACCTACAACAACCATTACAAGAATTAACTTACAGGCGTTGCAGACCATGCAGACCTAAACACGAAGCGTCATAGGAAAGTGAAATTTCTTTTTATTCGATTTGGTATTTTGTAGTATTTTCTTTACAAAAAAAAAGTCATTTCGTAATATACTTTCTCTGAAATTTATCAGTTTATGACCACTTATTTTTCACATTATTTAATTAAATAGTAGAAAAGGTACTTATTATTTAATCAATTTTGA
>JABUQX010002556.1:12500-20000 GCA_015478945.1 Trachelipus rathkii | reverse complement strand
AAAGAACCAAAAATGGTTGTGATTTGGGATTTATGGTCGACATCACAAGCTTCCTAAATGATATAAATTCGAAATTACAAGGACCAAATCGGCTTATACTGATCTTCTCAATATCAAGAATTTTGAAATAATGCTGCAACTCTACTGAAGATAAATTACATGACACATTTTCCAACACTGAAACAGCAGAAACGAGAATCAACATTGTAGTATGGAGAAGAGAGTTTCAATATTTTAGAGCAGTTCAAAAAGAGGTTTCTAGATTTACATAACCATGAGCGAATACTGCGAATATTTGAAACTCCTTTTGATGTGAAGCCAGAGGAAGCTAATCGATCATTTCTTGCAACTTTTGAGTTAATTAAATTACAATCAGATAATACATTAAAATCAAAATTTAATAGTTTATCTATTTTGGAATTTAATGTATTATCTGATTGTAATTTAATTAACTCATAAAGAAATAGGAGTTTCTTGGCTTACATCCAAGGAGTTTCAAATATGTCGCATGTTCTCGTGATTTTGCAATTAGACTCTTTATTGAACTGTTCTGAAATAGTGGAACGACTCTTTGCGCATACTCCCCACTGTTGATTCTGGTTTTCTTGTGTTCCAGGTGTTGGAAAATGTGCATGCAATTTTAATATTAGTTTAGTTCCATATTTTCAGCATTGTTAAAGCTCTTGAATTGACAACAAGAGAAGTATAAGCTGTTTGGTCTTGAATTTCAAAATTTAGATACTTTAGGTAACTAGTGATGTCAGACGCTAAGCCTATCAGTGACCATTTTTGTTTCTCTAATTCATAAAAGTGATTAGTTTATAAAGGTCTTGAGATTTCACTTTACTTTTCAGTTTATAAAACGTTTAAGATGAGCGTTTGCTTAAGACAGCGAACGCCGAGTAGTATATAATCCATAGTCCATTCGAGTCTTTCAAATGCTTTAATTCTTTATAATTCCAACCCTTTATTTTTATGAAATTAACACCCATTTTGTTAATATTTCATCATATTTTCAATTTAGAGATTGTGCACATAATTTTTGTTGATTAATAAGGCAATGGAACACTCTCAAGTTAGATCCAAATCAGTTATTGCAGATTTGATCTCAGAAAAAGATCTCCACCTGTGGTAGTCGCATGTATGATTTTAAGAAAGTAAATTTCTCGTTATAGCAAAGTCTGCTATTATTCCAAGTATAAAATAGCTACCTGTTTTGTATTTGTTATATCTGTTGTCTCGTCTACATATATCTAATAGGAGACAAATTCTATGCTGCTTGTTTAAGATCTTGTATATCCTTGGTCATATTTCTAAAAGGCTAGAAACTGTTCTCCTCGATAAACTGATATTCTCAAGCAATCTGATTTTTTCAGGAATTAATATTCTGGCAGCAGTAACTGTGCACTCCTAAACAAACTCGCCTTCGATGTGTTGGTTTTAGTTTTTTTGCAATAAACTAACAAAATTATATAACTCGCTTGCGTTAAGGAGATATTTTCATTAATTTGTCGCTTGAAAATGGATTGCTGATTGCACAAGATTCTTTTAGAAATCACCCTCTTCTCTAAATGTTGAGCCCCAATAAGTTTTTCGTATGCTTTGTGCTTGGTTAAAAAATGACATTCATGATTGTACTGTACGTTTATAAACTGCAACCGAATCTTTCCAATTCAGACACACACACTTTCATACTATCTATTCAGCAAACCAATCTACATTAAACATTCTAATAAAATTCTATTAAGTTAATACTGAATTATATCACATATCATCACAAAAAATTGACAGTAGATGGAAAAATTTGTAAATTCTAATTGCTCACAATAAATGAGTGTCTATTGCGTCATCAATCGTTGCCAAAATCAAATATGATGACCTTTCATTTCCCCAATAACGTAATTGCGAATTTTCCAAAGTTTACACTCTCTCCTCTCTTCTCTCTCTCTCTCTCTTCTCTTCTTTTCTTCGTCTCTCTCTCTCTCTCTCTCTCTCTCTATCTTCTCTCTCTCTCTCTCTCTCTCTTCATCTCTCCTCTTCTGCTCTTCTCGAATAAGTTTGTCAATGAGAAAAATTATTCTGCTGGAAATATTCAATAATTATCTAGCCTTTATTTTTAAGCATTTAAAATATTTTAGATTTACGTTTTGGTTTTAAGATTTCTCAGGGGGATATCAATGATTGTGGGGAAATTTCGCCCGCGGCGAGTAGGTTCCCCCTGATTATATATATTATATATATATATTTATATATATTATATATATTAATATAATATTATATATATATATATTTTATATATTATATTATTATACATATTTATATATATTTATATATATATATATTATATATATTATAATATATATATATATATATTATATTATATATATATATATATGATATATATATATATAATAATATATATATAAATTATATATATAATATTATAATATATATATATTTTTATATATATATATTATTATAATATATTATATATAATATATATATATATATTTTATATATATATAACGTATATATATATATATATATATATATTTAATATAATATATTATATATATATTATAATATAATAATATATATTTATATATAATATATATATATATATATATATATATATATATATATATATATATATATATATATATATATATATGTATTATATATAGTTTTATATATATTTATATTATATATATATATATAATATTATATATTATTATATATTATATATGTATATATATATTTATATATATATATATATATCACTGTAGATAGATAGATAGATGAATAGATAGATAGATAGATTAGATAGATAGACGAGATTAGTGATAGATAGATAGATAGATGATTAGATAGATAGATAGATAGATATATATAGATAGATAGATAGATAGATAGATAGATAGATAGATAGATAGATAGATAGATAGATGGTTCATTTTATTCTGTAATATTATTGTGTTAAATTTGAAAGTAGATGTTTTTAATTTTTATTACGGTGCATTTTAATATATAACTATTTCGCAGTCATTTCCTGCTGTAAGCTCATTTTAGAATTAATTTGATTTGAAAAAATTACGTCTGTTGCTTTGCTACTTAATTAAGGAACTCAGAAAAATAATATTAAGAGAGAAATCTATTGTCTACGAAATGGATAAAAATTTGAATTTACTTATTGGATTTAATTGTTTTGAAAACATCGTGAAAATCAGTTTTATATTTCTGTACAAATAAAGTAATTGAAGAAATTTATTATTTATTTCTTATAATTTGAAAAACTATATTAACTATTTGATGAAATTTGCAATTTTGTTTTTTTTTTTCTTTTTTTTAAGGGAAATATAATAGGAAAGAGGAAAACTTATGAGAAGAACTGATATAACTAGCTAAAATCATTTCTAATAGACAAATATAAATATCTTTCAGATTTATTATCGATACAAGCTTGGAGGAAATTTTTCTTCAATGTAAACAGACTCTCTTTAAATTTGTTTTCATCAAATTTTTATTAAATTTACATTGAATATTATTACAAACATCTTTAATTTTTACATGTTTAAATCAAAAAGAGGCTATAATTTAATTAATTAAACAAAGCTAATAATTAATATAGGCTAGTGTCACGCTAGTGTTATTCGGAAACGTTAAATGTTAACATGTGTGTTAATTTATTTTAAAAAAGGTAATTAAATGGGAATTGAAAGATATTCAATAATTTTTAAATTTGTGAAAGGAACTTTTTTTTTAAGCTCGTCAAGAGTCTTCTAAAGTTTAAATGCAATCAATTTAATTTAAAATGTAAAATATATAAACGAAAGTTTGATTTTTTTTAAATGTTAAAAATATTTATATGTTATATATATAGACAAAAAATAGATAAGAAACAAATCATATATATATATATATATATATATATATATTATTATTATATATATTATTTATATATATACTATATACTATATTAATATATATAATATATATATAATATTATATATATATATATATATATATTATATATATATAATATATATATATTTTATATATATGTGGTGAAAAGTCCAATTCACTCCCCTGTCGTTCACCCTGGATAACGCCAACGGAGCAATGGCTAGGGCAGGACAGGCCTAGCAAGTCCGCTGCTTGAAAGAATGCTTGCAATTCCAAGGATAGCCCGGATACACAGACTTTTGGAAAGCCCCTTTAAAAGTTTTAGCGATTTTGAAAAACTAATAAGGAAATTCTTCGAAATTTAGATGTGCTACAGCTAATGTGGCTAATAGTGGAAAGGATGAGGAGATGCTTGATATGTATGAGGAGAAGAGGATAGTGTGATGGGATCTGGCGAGGATGAGGGTGAGGGGAGAGGAGAAGGGCAGAGATTTGGGGGGAGGATTTGTGTTATGTATAAAGGTGTGGAGGAGGGAGTCAGGAAGCACGGAGTAGGTATGATAGTGGGAGCTAGAGATGTCGCATCTTTTAAAGGTGTAGAATGTAAAATTGAGAGGCTTGTGGATGACTTTCAAGATAAAATGAAAAAAATTATATCTATTTCAGTATATGCCTGCGTCAGGGGGGACCAATTGGAGGAAAACAGAAAGTTTATGGAAATATGGAAGAAGTGTGGAGGTGGAAGAAGAAAACATGAGATATTTTTGTTGACGGGAAAGACTTTATGCAGAGTGGGGAGGAGAGGAAGTGAAGTAGAGAGATATTGGGGCATATGGAGAGGAAGTCAGAAACGTGGAGTGGAGAGGCCTTGATTAGATTGCTGCATGAATGAAAGAATATGAAAATCAGACATTTTTTTCAACCCCCCAGAGACACGCAGTTACAAGGTACAAGATAGATAATATCACAACAGACAAATTTGACAGAATGTCATAGATTATATCATTGACATCAGATAGGAGAATAGTAAAAATGTAAAAGATATTATTAACGTGAGTGTCTATGGACTCCGATACAGATTAATTGGTGGGAATTTAAGAATGAAAAGGCGGAGAGGGTAAAAGAGGAGCGTGAATTAAAATGGGGGTATAAAAAGAGGAAAAAAGGCAAGATATGAAAAAGATTGAATGTAAACCATGAAGAGATGAATAGTGTAGTGATTGAATTCTTATGTATGTGATGAAAGCAGAAGGAAACTCGAGAAGATGAACAGGAGGAGCGAGAAAAAGACATACGCGATGGTGAAATGAAGAAGGTTAGAGGAGTCGTGAGGGAAAGAACAGTAAAAGAGAGAGTGGATAAAATAGAAGGGTCGTAAGAGGCTCTGTACATGGTGGCCAGAAAAGCCGGGGAGTGTGAAGAGAATAGCAAAGGTGGAGGCGCAAAATTATAGCGGAGGAGCTTAGGGAGGACGCAGGGAGGAAGATAAAAATCTTCCGATTAGCAAAGATTATCTGGGATAAAGAAAATGTGGCCAGATAAATGAATGAACAGGAGAAGGTGTTACTAGATCAGAAGATATAAATAGAGATAGATAGCAGAATATTTTAAGACTTTGGTGAGAAGGATCGGAGACGAGGAGGAGGGAGGAGAAGTGAGACCAGGGGAGGAAGCAGGGATAATTACATTATGACAGAGGAGGAAGCATCTATTCTCAATTATATAATATTATTATATATATATATATATATATATATATGTATATATATATTTTATATAATAATATTATATATATATTATATAAATATATTTAATATATTATTATATATATATATATAATATATATTATATATATATATATATATATATATATATATATATTATAAGTATATATATATTATATATTATATCTATATATATATAGGAAAGGGAGACGTGGGTGAATGTAATATTAAGGAGGTATATGTTTATTGGGAAATTGGCAAGAGTTCGAAAGAATACTGAAAAAGTGAGAAGGCATTTGGAACTAGACTTGAGGAAGAGCAGTATAGGTAAGGCGAATAGAAGCAAAAGTGTTTGACTCGCCTGAGAATATATTGAAAAAGACAATAGATACTAACAAAGACTTTACATGCATTTATAAGATCTGAGGAAGACATTCGATCGGTGCTAGGAAGAAATTGTTCGAGGTTTTGGAGATAGTTTATGGGGTCGGAGGTTACTTAAGAAAGGCTTGTCAGAGTATGTATAAAAATGACAAATGTAATGCAAGAACTGGATTTGAGAACGAGAAATGGTTTGAGAGTGGGACTGGCGTTAAGCAGTGAAGTGTTTGTCACCAATTCTGTTTGCAGCATATTTGGATGTAATAGGAATAAGGGCAGTGTGAGAGGAGGTGGAGGACTTGGATAGAGGTGCGCTGCCTTATACGAATGACCTGGCATGCTGAAATGAAGATGGAGAGAAACTGAGAATGGTAGTGTTGGCTTTTGCTAACAAACTAAGAGAATCGGGACTGTGCATGAACGTGGAAAAAACAGAAATAATGATAGTAAATAGAGAGGAAGGAGAGGAGTTGGTGGTGGAGATTGATGGTGTGGTGATTGGAAACTTATATAAATGCAAGTATTTGGGGGAATGTTTTGTAGAGAGGGAGGAAGTACTTGGGAGATTGCAAGCAAAATTGATAAGTACGGGAGAACAGTTAGAATTTTGTATCCTACTATCATCAGGGATAATGAGATTGGAGGAAAGGCAAAGAAGATAACTCTCCAGAGCATTTTGACACCGGTCCTTCCATGTGGGGCGGAAACATGGAGTACAACGATAAGAGAGAAGAGCAGAGTGCAAACTGCGGAAATGAAAGTATTAAGAGTGATGGCTGGAAATACCAGGAGGAATAGAGTGAGAAACGAGAGAATTAGAGAGGGTATAGGAGTGATTCCTGTTATTAACAAGGTAGATGCAGCGAGACTGAGGTGGTTTGGACATTTGGAGAGGATGGAGTGTGGATGGATGGCCAGGATGAGGTAGGAATGGAGACCAGAGGGAGGCAGATCAAGGAGAAGACCATGGAAGAGATGGAAGGACTCTGCAGTAGATTCACTGAGAAGCCATCAGATGCCATCTATGAATCAGCTGATCAAAGAAAGGGTCTTGGAAGTTAGAGGCGAATGGAAGAAGAGGTTGGCCGTGCTGACAGGCTCATGAGCCTTCCTGGGAGCGGTTGTAGATGATATATATATATATATATATATATATATATATATATATATATAACCTCATAGATATATATATATATATACACATATATATATATATATATATATATATATATATATATATATATATATATATATATATATATATATATATAGTTCAAAAAAAAAAAAAAAGGTAGCAAAAATTTTTATTTAGCAGGACGTTTCGTGAACGTTACTGTGCACTTCACTCAACCCAACATTCGTGTTGGCTGGTGAAGTGAACATTGCTTCACAACCGTCCCTGCAAATAAAATTTTTAACCTTTGAGTTTTGAGTTTGCCAACTCTGTTGCTACAGTGTGTTGCCAGCATATATATATATATAGCCTTAACTT
>JABUQX010002556.1:5000-7500 GCA_015478945.1 Trachelipus rathkii | reverse complement strand
TTTCTAAGTTCTTTCATTTTATTATTTTATTTTTGATTAATATTATAATTTATGGTATTTTTATTTAAAAAAACTCCGGACCCGCGAGCTTGCGAGTGGGGCACCCCGCTCTGCGGGGGAACGGGGGGGGGCCGAAGGCCCCACACCGGATCAAAACATAAAATATATAAAAATATCAAATATCAATTTATTATTGTCAAAGTGTTTCTACAAACTTTACGTATACATTCATCAAATTTAAACTGAAATAAATAGCCTAGCACGGCCTAAGCTACTCATTTTTATAAGACTATAGGTGTGAAGCACAAAAAAATATATATCAATTTCTTTTTAATTTTGTTAATATTAATTAAATTACATTTGAAAATCCAGTATTTACTAATGTATTTAACCTCAAATCATTGAAATTACGTTACATTTTTTATTGATTTTCGTTCCTGGAGTCAACATCTTATAAATAGCCCATATATATATATATATATATATATATATATATATATGTAATATATATATATATATATATATATATATATATATATAACAATAATATATATATATATATATATAACTATATAATATATATATTCATATATATATAAATATATATATATATAATATATATTTATATATATATATACTATATATAGCAATAATAATAGCAACAACCAATATTATTAATGTAGATATTAGCAACAAAAACCTCAGTCAAAGTCGTGTAAAGACCAACCTCATCATAATGACCATTATGATATTAATAATAGAAAAAAATATATGTATAATAATATATATATATACATATATGTAACCCTGTATATGTATATACATATGTACGGTTGTATTAATATATGTAGCAATAATAGTAATAATAACTCTATAATATATATAATAATAATAATAATAATAATAATAATAATAATATATATATATATATATATATATATATATATATATATATATATATATATATATCAATCTCTCACAATAATAATAACTAATAATAATAATAATTTTAATATTTCAATAAAATTTATTTATATATGTAATAACAACTATATATATATATATATATATATATACTTTCTATATATATATATATACTATATATATATATATATATATATATATATATATAAATATAACTCTTTATATATATATATATATATATATATATATATATATATATATATATATATATATATATATATATATATATATATATTTTATATAAATATATCTTTATATATATATATATAAAGATCTTCGCATGGTTATAGGGCGACAGGGCTAGCAACCCGGTCCTTTCCTTTTGCTTGTATTACTCTTGGACCAGCGTTGGTATCTTATGCGCCTAGAAGCAAGCTCCTCTGAAGAGCTCTAGGAAGGCGAATTTTGAGGCCTAATGGGAGAAGATGCTAGTTCTACTGAAAGGGCGAAACCCTACCTGAGGAGTGTTTAACTCGAGGACTGGCATCCACACCGTTGCGCCGAGAAATGGCTTTCTGGAGTGTTCTAGGGTTGTGAGTTTCGGGCCAGAAGGAGAAGACGCTGGACCAACTGACAGGGCGAAAGCTCTTCCTGGGGAGTTGTTATAAGGTTATAGATTATGAATATATATATATATATATATATATATATATATATATATATATGTAGCCCAGCCAGCATATCTAGCTGCTGCTGGCTGTAGTATGTATGTATGTAGTAATAGCCTTAATAATAGCTGTAATAACAATAACATATCTTTCCAACAACAATAACAGTATGTATATGCATACGTATAATACTGTATATGTATTAGTATGTATCTCACCCTATTGCGGGTAACAGCATATCAACATAATAACCAATATAATAGCAATAATAATGTAGTAATAACGCTGCTCTTTGCTCAGTAACCAGCAACCAGCCAGCAATAGTATGTAATAATAACCAGCAACCAGCCAATAATAATAATAGCATATGCTAATAATATAATATATTTATATCTTAATAATAACCAATATATAATATATATATATGTAACTCTAATAATAATATATATATGTATATATATATAATATATATATAAATAATAACCATAATAACCTTATCCAATAGCACCAACAACACATACATGCTCCAACAGCAATATATATAATAATAATATATATATATATATATATATATATGTAATATATGTATGTATGTATGCAATATATAGCAACAATAATAATAACTATAACAACAATAATAATATATAATACATGCATAATATCATATATATATATATATAACTCTTTTTAATAACAATATAATATAATAATAGCAATAATAATATATAATATTTAATATGTAATAATAATATATATATATATAATAATAATAATATATTTATATATATATATATGTTAATAACATATATAACCTTATATATATATATATTAGTAATATAATAATATATATATATATATATAATAACTCATAACAATAATATATATATATATATATATATGTGCTAATA
>JABUQX010002555.1:5000-27500 GCA_015478945.1 Trachelipus rathkii | reverse complement strand
GAAAAGGTGGAATGAGCGTCAAATGTCAATCCTGGTTATCTTTGAAGATTTATTGAGTGAAATATTGATGTTGTTTTGCTTCACTTGGAGGTTGAGGGTAGATTAGTGTCTGTTGGTAGTGATTAAGTGAGAGGAATTGAAAATTTTTCTAGGGTGACTGACATTTTGTTGGAGATGAGACAAGTTTCCAGTTCTCTGATGTAGTTCTGTGTATGTGTTGGCAATAAGTATTGATAGGCTTTGTATTATGATAGATATTTAGTCTGCTTGTTTTTATTTTTGCATCTGGGGTTTGTCGAGTAGGGTTGGTTGGCTATAAATATATTGAAAAAGAATAATGTGACTCTAGGGAACTCCATTTCAAGTTTTATTACTTTAGAAATGTTGTTTTGCTGGATAGTTGGGTTGTGCGCTCTGAGATTAAATAAGAAATCCACTTTTTTTAATTGCTGCATATTGAGAAGTTTAGGATTTTTTTTTTTTATTTTGCATATATATATATATATATATATATATATATATATATATATATATATATATATATAACTACTTATATATATATATATATATATACTGCTGCTACTACTGCTGCTATATATATATATATATATATAACCTACCATATATGTGTGTGTGTGTGTGTGTGTGTGTGTGTGTGTGTGTGTGTGTGTGTGTATTAATAATAATAATAATATGTGTATGTGTGTGTGTGTTTATGTATTAATAATAATAATGTGTGTGTGTGTGTGTGTAATAAGGAAAATATTTACATCAATAGCCAAAGAAATATGAATTCTGTGAAGGGTAATTTATTATTTAGTATAATATTTTGGCAATTGCAAATTAGAGCAGTGAGTAGCTGGGTATTATTTTCAAACAGTTTTGAAAGTTTTGGCGAGTGGCAAGTTGGTTTAATAATTTATAAGATTGTAAAAAGAGTTTTCTAAACTTGGGGAGTTGAAAGGATGGAAACTGGAGAGTAGGAGGATGGCTTATTTATGGCCCATATCTTTGGATTTATATTAGGTATTATTCATTCATTCATAAATTTTTTATATTCATGTAAAAAAGAAATTGAATTTGAATATTTAATAATATAGATACACAAGAGATTAAAATTACTTATAGTTCAATATTTGCTCCACAATTTCGTATGTAATAAATTATGCAAAAACGGGAATGACATTCCCTGGTATCCTAAATAGAGGCTACTAATTTTTAGCACCTGTTGTGTCCTTTGATCTATTATAATTCATTACTTGCTTTTTATTATTCATATATATATTATATATATATATTATATATATATAACATACATATATATATATATCATCACTTATAATAACATATCATATATATATATATATATATATATATATATATATATATATATATAGATATACCTTCTCTCTTACTATATATATATAACTATATATATATATCTTAACTATATATATATATATACTTACCACTTATATATACATACTTGCTATATATATATACTGCTGCTATATATATATATATACTTATAACCAGCACTTCTGCTATCTGACTTATTTGAATATTTAGCTATCCATATATATATATATATATATATATATATACCTCTACCTGCACTGCTGCTGCTGCCATAACTATACCCATATATATACTTTCTCTGCTGCTCTTTCTACTCTGCCTTATATATAATGAGTTCACCTTCTGGCGCACAACCACCACGAGAAGCATTCACTCTATTAAAAATCAACTCTATATGGGTGTGAGTCCAGACTCATACTGTTTTTAAAATATCGTAAAGATTTAGGTGGTCAAATAAACAGAGTCATATAGCAAAGACATGAAGTAAGATGTCTGCATTATATGCAGTCCCTAATATTAGTAACGAAATTAAATGTGTTACACAAGAAAAGAATATTTGGTTCGCAGGAGATAGAGAAGATAAAATTTACTATCAAGAAGTGGGAGGAATCAGAAGATATGAGATAACCTTTTAGGTGTTCTGGACCATAGAGTAGGAAAATGTTGACGCGAATAGTATCCAGTTGAGAGCAATCAATGAAGATATGGTAGAACAGATTGCGAGCATGGTATTTGACTGGAAGAAATTTTACCAAATAGGATGAGGTTCGGCATGTAGTAGCTGTAGTGATGCCCAAATTTGGCGACCAATGCGGGAGGCGTGCAAGTATACTCAGTGCAGCGCGCTGTCTGTGAGAAGAGACCACAAACGTGTTCATTGCTAGAATTTCGTCCCTTGCTGATCACTCACTCGCCCAGCATTCCTGCCATTAAGACCAGAAGCCTTGTCTGAGAGCAGGATAATAATCAGTTTTGATGGGAGTTGACCTTGTCGAATGGCATCAGGAAAGATATCTAAGAACAGCTCCACGGATGGGTGAGAGCGGCCATTTTTAACCTCTGTCACTGTTCATTGCCAGTTACCTACGTGAGGGGGATCCCACCATAGTGTAATTTGTTTCTTTCGAGAGTGGAGCAGCCGAAAAAATTGTTGTACAGTGGATACCATTGTTGTTTTTAGAATAGGGGTTTTAAAGCCGCTGTGGAGCTTTGAGCGAGATCAAATAAATGACATAAGGTAGTCTTTGGTTAAAGAATAGAATTTGAGATATGACTATCATTATATGCATTAATTCTGTCTCATAAAATTAGGCTTTGAGAGAGGAGGGTATGGGAGAAAGAAAAGACAGTAGACAGTCAGGAAATACAGCAGACACTTGCCACACATCCCTTGTTTTCGTAAATCAGTAAACATTAGATAAAGGATTTCACCATGAACTGCGGAATGAAACAGAAATTTAACAAGGCAGCGGGTGGCTAGATTTGGAGAGAGGGAGGTAAAGAACAGGCAGATGGTGGGAGCAGGGAATAGCAAAAGGTGTATACCCTTCATCATTTGAGAACGGCATCACCTTTTGCAAAGGGATGCTGAGAAAGTTAAACCTGTTATAAACTATTTGCTTTGTGTATAAGGATTCCTGAGGTATCTCCCGAAGAATCTGCGTCAAACAGACGGTATTGGGTTTGAGAAGTGAGGAATAACTTGTACCATGGAGTTTACTTCCCTTCGAAGAGAGAGAGAGAGAGAGAGAGAGAGAGAGAGAGAGAGAGAGAGAGAGAGAGAGAGAGAGAGAGAGAGAGAGAGAGAGAGAGAGAGAGAGAGAGAGAGTAGCATCACATCGGTTCAACTTCACGGCCCACCCGGGGGACGATCGGAAGGCTCCAGTGGAGTATATGGATTGTTTCATATATATATATATATATATATATATATACCTGCCTGCTATATATATATATACTTATATACCAACCATACGTGTATACCCTATATTCTTTATATACTCTCTGCATATATATATATATATATATATATATATATATATATAATTTGGAGGCTTGACCATATACTACGCAGCCAGGAAATTGGCTTCGATCGGATTAAGGGCGATGTAGAGACGTAAAAGGAACTTGCGATCAGCACTCCAAAAATTTTGAGGTGAGATGATGTAATAAGTCAAGCACACGATGACAAGTAGTTTTCAGGTGTTTTGTAAATTCTCTCCTCGAAGGGATGTATTTATCCCTCATCCGGGTTCAAACCTTAGACCTAAGGATGAAGAATTTTGTTTACCCCAGCACCCCTGAACCTGGGCCCGAAGTGCGTGATTCTCCCCAAGGCAAGGACAACTCGCCATCCACTAATCGTCACCCGAATTCTCATTTCGCTCATCACTACCCAGTCACCCCGAGCTGTTCAGATCGAGACGCCGACCCGTCGGAACTGATCTTGTTTTAAACCAGCCCAACAGCGCAAGTGAGTCAGTTTGACCGCGAGAATTAGCCGAACTTTCATTACTCGAGGAACTAGCAATGAGAGAGACAGAAGAAAGATTTCGCGAAGAGGCAGATGCGCGGAGAAGGAACATCCGATAACCCAGAAGGGTGAAAACATCTGTTCTATGGAAAACGGAAAATGCCACCCACACCACCTCCAGTGCACCATGAACTGGGTTGCCGGTCTCTTCTCAGACCATTTTATTATTTGTCTCAAAAACTCCGAAGTGTAGATTTTATTGATAATGGATCCAGTAGACTGTGGCGAAGTATTTCACCCACCTGACAGCCATTTAATGGAGGGTCTGTTTTTCGTTTCTTTTCTTCACTCTAGGACACTGAAGGGCAGAATATCCTGCCCAGCAGTGTCCCAGAGGCCCCCAACAACAGGGTAAACAACTGCGGGGTAAAAGTCAAAAGTGGTCATCAAATTGATTCCATGAAATTTGACTTGTGAAGTTACAGAAATGGATGCGGACCATATAAGGTTAGGTTCGCGAGGAGGAAGGTGGCAGGTTCATCGATTCCCTTTTTCTTCCTAAAAATACTGCTGAGGTTTTGTAGGCGAAATGGAAACCATGTAAGTACCTCATTGTGAAACATTTCTCAGCGCTAGTTGACTGCCGTTCAAGAAATGGCAGCCTGGCACCAACTTAATATCTGCGCCAGGTTATCAACATAGAGAGAAAAATGGACCGTCGCTGGAGTAGAAGTAATGATGTCATTGAATCAAGAGCAAATAAAGATACTTAGAACACTGCCCTGTGGGACATTCATCAGAATAAAGTGGCGTAACAGAATAGAAGACCACCAAACCTTGATGGATCTATTTGACAGAAGGCATTTAAGAAAAGAGGGAGTTGTTCACGGAAACCGAGCAAATGGAGTTTAAGAAACCCAGTTCTCCACGTTGTGTCGCAAGCTTTTACGGTAAAAAAAGACTTTAAAAACTATCCACCAGTTGAAGGCTTCCCGTTATCATGGTCCGAAGTTTTAACAAAGGGATCCGCGGTCGAATGATTTTTACGGAAATCAAACTGGAGTTGGAAAAATACTGGCGACTCTCCAGAACAGGGAAAGGCGGCTTGAAACCATTTACACCTTTACTCTCCAGAAGTATGACAGGTTAGCTTGAAATTGGTCTTTGGTTATCCGCCAACTTCGGATTTTCCAGGTTTGGGAATATGGATTTCAAAATCTGTAGTCCAAATAAATGGAAAAGATTCGATCCAGATTCTGTTATGTAGATCCAGCAAAAACTCTAATGCAGAAAGGGTTAATGAAGGAGAGAATTATGTAAGCACGAAATTATGTCTGGCTCAAGGGTACTGCCGTCTTTGCTATTCACCAGTGCAGTTTGACTAATCTTCAAAAGTGTGAAAAAGACGGATTTATAAGAGTATGATCTTCATCTTTCGCTTGTTGAAAAGTCTGGCGGGGAAGTGTTAATTCTCAATATTTGAATGTATTCAGGATAGCGAAAAGAGCTCTAGTGGCTAGCAAAACTATAACCAAATGTCTGCAACAGCTGCTGGGCAGAGATCGTATCAAAGGTTATATCAGACGTAACGGAGGACTTGTTGGTGTAGAATTGTTGGAGCTTGCAAAATATTTCTGTGCAGCTTTTCACACTGAAGAAGGGGTAGGTTGTGAGTTGACAGTCAGTATAAAGTTCGAAAGTATTGTTTACGTCTTTGGCCATTAATTCGACGAGATCTCGCAGCAGCTGCTTTAAAGATAATCATGTATGAGATGGTGCAGGTCCTTTTTTTGTTATTGCCTGTAGAGTTTTTTCTTCTCCCGGTTAGCTTGTGCACACTTTTGGGACCACCAAGGGGTTGCCGAACGCCTACTTGTGGAAGATCGCGGGTTACAGAAAGCTTCGTTTGCAGTTAAAGGAGTTATCAACAGTCCAGAAACAACTTATTGAAGGGAAAGAATGAGATGGCGGTAGCCTGATAAGAAAAGGAAGCTCACTCCCGCTCGGTTATAACGCCAGTTGGAAATGGAGTTTTAACATTGGGCTCAGTGCAAGTTCATTTTAAGGCTATTGGGTATTGGACACTGCCGTATAAGTAATTAAAAGCGGGATCTGGTAAGCAATCCATAATAGAGATGGGAGCAAAGGAAATATCAATACAGGAAGAAGCCTGTGTATCTAAACGTTCATGTAGAGAGTCCTATGTTAAGGCATCCCAGGGAGAAAGGGTTAGGAGCCAACAAGGGATCTTAGACTTTGACGAGTCACTGCAAGAGTCGCTCAGGGCATAAAGGTGACTAAGTTGAAGTCTGCCAGTATAACTAACAGGGAGTGGGAGCTACTTAAAGATTGACTAGAGTCAGTCTTAGTAAAGTCACTACTGGGAGCCAAGTAGGATCAAACAGACAGTGAGATCGATGGATAATAGATTGATGCTATCTTGTGAAGTCCATTTTGAAGAGGGACTGGAGAAAGGGGATAGGTGGGAATAGGAATTTCTGCGCCTCCTCTATCATTGTCATCTCTTTCTATAGAGATTAGCGGCGATTTGTATTCCGACGGTTGGAAGAAGTCGAGATAGCATAGCTGAAGTTCCTGCAAACAACATATGCACTTTAATTGTACATATTTTAATTAATTTAACAAGTTCTTCAAAATTATAATAGTAACCACGACAATTCCATTGAAAGAAAGTGGCCATGCTATGTTATTATGAATATTATGAGGATAGTCTTTTGAGACAATTATCTCTATGTGGTTAGGGGTAATGTTGGAGAGATACATGTTAGATGAGTGAACAACTAGAGCAAGTATCCGAGAAGAGTTTAAATATTTAGGATATATGTTGAATGGAAAGGGAATGGATGATGCCAGAATGTAGTAGGAAAATTGAGATGGTAGGAAGGTGGCTGAATTTTAAATCCACTTGATAGATGTGAAGGGACTAAGTTTTGAGTGCGCTAGGGTCTTACATGAGGGTAAGTTGCTACCTGTGTTAATGTATAGTAGTGAAGCTATGGTCTGGAATAAGAGGTATAGATCAAGGTACAAAGTATTCAGATGCTCAATTCTAGGGGCGTGTTAGGTGAGAAAATTAATAAGAATGATAAATGAACGCATTAGGGGTCATGTGGTATGAAAAGGCGCAAATGAGAGAATAAACGAGAGTACATTGAGAGAAGAGTTTGGTCATATGGAAAGGATGGATGATAGACGGTTTGGTTAAGCGGATATATAGTATGGCGAAGTTGCACAGAATCGGACACGGCTGGGAGACCAAAGAGTGGATTATCAGTAAAGGAATGCTTACCTTGAACCTGAAGGAGGGAATGAGTTTGGCAGAGGCTAGAAGAAGTGCATAACAGGAGTGAATGAAGGAGTTTTGTTATGAGGTATGGTTGTGGGCTTTGTCCAGGGAATGAACCCCACATTGACGAGATCCCAAAGTGAGGGTTCGTCGCAGTCTCGTGAAGCCTCAAATGTTCTGTGATTTCAAGTCACGGGATCATTTGGTTTAAGGAGATGAATATGTAACTTAATTTAAGTTTTTTTTTTTTTTTTTTAAATAGACACTCACAATAATTATATATATATATATATATATATATATATATATATATATATATGTATATATATATATGTTATATACTATATATATATATATATATATATATGCTGCTATATACTATAACTATATCGGGATATCTATGCGTATCGCTACCTCGCTGTAGAAAAAATCATATATATATATATATTTATATATATATATATATATATATATATATATATATATATATATATATATATATATATATATATATATATATATATATATATATATATATATATATATATATATATATATATATATATATATATATATATATATATATATATATATATATATACAGTGTTGGGCCCGCAACCCAAAAATAATTGCGGCGCAATCGCAATCGCAATTCGTAAGAAATAATTGCGATCGCAACCGCAAACGCAATTGCGGTAGACCGCGAATTGCGGTCGCAACCGCAATTCGCAACCGCAACTATTGTACGTTAAATATACTAAAACAAGAGAAATTAATACTTCCGCAGCAAATATATATATATATATATATATATATATATATATATATATATATATATATATATATATATATATATATATACACTACTTACACATAACTACTTACACACTAATTACACTACTGCTGTGTACTATAAGCTACTGCTGTAATATATATATATATATACCCTATATATATATATATATATATATTAGTAGATGGACCGGATGTCAAAAATTTGACTGTTTGCGGATGCGGATGATGCGGATGCGGATGCGGATCTTAAAGGGGATGATGAGGATGTGGATCTTAAAGTAGATGATGAGGATGCGGATGCGGATGTTTACTCTTTGAAGTTTGAATTAAAATTATATATATATATATATATATATATATATATATATATATATATATATATATATATATATATATATATATATATATATATATATATATATATATATATATATATATATATATATATATATATATATATATATATATATATATATATATATATAACGCATTATAAATTTCTATATCTTCAGATAAATTTTTATAACCATATCTATATATATATATATATATATATATATATATATATATATATATATATATATAATATATATATATATATATATATATATATATATATATATATACGTTAATGCTTCAACTCACCGTCAGCCCTATTCAAGGAGGGAGTGTTGCACACCTCAGATATTCATCAACTAACGCAAACTACGCAGATGAGCACAGACGCAGGCTTTAAAGTGAGAGAGATTAAATTCAGCAGGAAACACAGAAGATGGAAGAGAATTCCTCAGAACAGAGATGGCAGGAAAGAAGGAAGCACAGCAGGAGAAAAAGCCTGGGGTTACCAACATCAGCACAAAACTCATGTGCGAAACAGCACCCCCTTTTGCTACGAGGGCGTCGTAAAGGTGGTGGTACACTACGAGTGATAGCTCCCTCGAGCACCTGCCGCGCTGCGGTACCTATAAAAAGAGATCAAGCTCCAACGTCGCGCAGCAAAGAAAAAGGGTCAAGTGACGAACTGGAAAGTGCGGAATAGTTTCTAAGCTTTTTGGGCTTTGACAATATCCTATCAAAAGATGGGTCAAACCTGAACCCCCTGATATGAGAGCAAGTGCCCATACAAGGGTGGATGGGAGCCCTTGGCATAGCTGGAGCAACCGAGGAGAAGAGAAAAAGAGTCTCGCAGCCTAAACAGACTCCCAGTTTCTTTGAGGCCACCCAGCAACGTAGCAGCCGTTGTGATGTGAGGCTTCCAAGACATTTTTTTTTGCTTATGTTAGTTACGGCCGAGGTGTTTATATTGTCTACAGAACAGATGAGTGAAACAGTCGAAAGAGATACAAAAGTTAGAAGGTGTTTAGAGAGGAGATTTGCTTAGGAGATTTGGTTTTAAATAACTGAATTTCTAAGGTTGAGACGACCCCCCACAGGAAATTCTATCCCACATCATCAGAGAATAAATCAAGATTAAGACGAGCTTAATTCTAAGTAAAAGAAGGAGGAAGAATTGAAATGAGTTGAAGAATGAAGGGTCAGTCATCGGCATGAGTGGATAAGAGTTAGATGTGCAGGTGATAAATTCATTAATGAAAAGTAGAAATAAAGTAGGAGATAAGACAGAACCCTGAGAGACACCACTTTTTGACAGAAAAAGAACAGCCGATATTAGGTGATTTGAAAGAAAACTAGACATAAGTGAACAAAAAGAGAAGGAGGAAACCAAAGGAGGGGAGGGAGAGCAGTGATTCGTGTCATACCCGGTCAAATAGCTTTGGATGTGTCAAGCGCCACCACGCAAATTCTCTCCGTAATTCCTAAGGGCAGGAAAACCATAAATCAGTTAGATAGAAAAGTATATCTCGCCAGTAGACCTCGAGCTCCGAAAGCCGTACTGGCTATCGGAAGGAAGAATAAGACTCCAGATGATCTAAGAAAGGAGAGATTTGAGGAGGATTTCAAAGATCTTAGATAGAATACAAAGGAGATGAGAGATATGGGGCGATAGTTAGAAGGATCAGGCGGCTTCCTTTTTTTCCGGAACAGGTTGGACATGTGCGTGCTTCTTCAACACTGAGGAAAAAGTGCTAGTATTGAGACATGAGAATATAGTTGAACGAGGGGCGGGGGTCAGCGAAAGCATGCTCCATCAAAACTCAGGGAGGAATGCCATCCGGGCCTGCCCGCCTTCCTAACCTTCATACTGGGAGGCCCATGCACCCGATCAAATGTAATCAGAGGCAATGGCATAGGACACCTGAGAGAGAAGGAGGAGGAAGAGGGATGGCCAGAATCGTCTAGAGTTGAGTTAGAGAAAGCCAGGAGGCCAGAGATTTTCCTTTTCCAGTTGGAGAGAATTAGCATGAGACCAACAGATAGAATAAAGAGGGAGGAAAGACAGATTTACAGAAGTTATTTAAGATGTTTTAGAGGCCAGAGAGATTTATCAGTAGGAGAATCAAGAGGAGAGTTAGCGCACTCTTTTGATGAAAGCCCGCTTTGCTCACCGAAGAGTATCTCTGCAACGATTTCAGCTGAATGAAAATTACAAGAGTGATAGAAGAGCAAGAATTTTTCCACCCCCGATAAGCACTGTCTCTAGCCCTGAATGACGAGAGCAAGCACGATTGAACCATGGATTATAGGGAGAGAAAGATTTAGTCGAAGAAGAATGAACCTGCTACTACCATCAACAATTGCAGCTTCCACCTTATCGGCAGAAGCCGAAGCGTCACCAAAGTCAAAAAAGCAGTAATTCCAATTATAGCTAGCGTAGAAACAACGCAATGCCCCCTAATCGGCCAGATCAAAGTGCCAGAAAAAAACGCATATATATATATATATATATATATATATATATATATATATATATATATATATATATATATAAGTAATATATATATATATATATATATATATATATATATATATGATAAAAGCGTATACAGCAAATAGAATTTTCCACATTTTTATTTATTTACTTAATCAGACGTTTCGGATAAAGGTCTATCCATCATCAGTGTATTAAAAACATAACACATTCAAAATAAAATATATAAAACATTCATGATAAATTAACAAAAGTTTTTGCACCTCCATATCGAATAAATCTGCTAAAACATTAAAAACAAAGCTGAGAATGAATACTGGTTGGTTGGTTTTTATTTAACATCAAATGAAACAAGACTATATAAAGGAAAAAATCAAATGACTAGGAAGCAGATTTTTACAAATAATAATAATAATAATAATAATAATAATAATAATAATAATAATAATAATAATAATAATAATAATAATAATAATAATAATAATAATAATAAAAATAATAATAATAATAATAATAATAATAATAATAATAATAATAATAATAATAATAATAATAATAATAATAATAATAATAATAATAATATTAATAATAATAATAATAATAATAATAGTAATAACATGTCTAAACTTTTTTGGGTTTGAAACAATTTCAAACCAGAAATAAAATTAAATGTTTTATTTTTCTATATTTTGAAAGTTGCGGTTGCGAGATTGCGGGTGTAATTTTGCTTAAAATAATTGCGTCGCAAGCCAATTCGCAACTCATTCAAAATAATTGCGGCGCAATCGCAACCGCAACCGAGATAATTGCGATCGCAATTGCGGCCGCAACAAGTTGCGCCGCAAGTGCCCAACACTGTATATATATATATATATATATATATATATATATATATATATATATATATATATATATATATATATATTCTAGTATATATATATATATTTTTATATATATATATATATATATATATATATATATATATATATATTTGAGTGGATGTACAGGGACTTCCACAGCACACAAGAATGCGGCTATACCGTGTTAGCAAACTAGCGACGAAATCCTTAACCAAACAGGAAATGGGATCGAGGTTGAGATGGCTAGATCTTATGCAAGATGTTTCAGTTCCAATAGGAAGAGCAAAAACTCGATCACCCATGAGTGAGATGATTCGAGATAAGATGTTGAAGGCCTTGAAGCTGAAGAGGTATAGTGAGCACATCAAAGAACTTATTTCCAAGGGTCGAGATGGCCTCGCAACCCACAAAGAGATGAACGACTGTAAGCACAATTGGAGGAACAAAATGGGCAGGTCAGGGGATTCCCCTGCGTCATAAGAAATTCATGGGTAAGATTGGTATGACCCAGATGCAATCGAGCCAGGACCACCTAGAGGAGGCGACTCCTTCTACAAGATGAAAACCAACGGCGAATGACAGGTTTGACGTTCCGAAGATTATCGCCACGGCAGGCATCCTCGAACAACATGTTTGCCAGAAGGAAAACCCCCGACGTATTGAGATGGGAAGTCTGTAGCAGGAAATGGCCCAGGCGTATAACAGGAGGAAGGTATTGGGCACTCGACACCCTGTGCGTAGCCGCCTGTTCCTTTCCCCATAGGCCAGTTCGTTTCCAGGAACACCCACATGGGCGGGAACACAATAGAAATATATAAAATAAATTATATATATATATATATATATATATATATATATATATATATATATATATACATACATATATATATATATATATATATATATATATATATATATATATATATATATATACTCTTTCTCTTATACCTGCTCTTTCTACTGCTCTCTTGCTATATATATGGCACTTTTAGACACCATTTATTCTTACACACGCTTCACTATCGTCATGCATACTTTTTGATTCCATTCAGGAAGCCTACCACCAACATCAGCATCTATTACTAACACCTGCCATACAGCTTATTAATCTATCATACGCCTGTTGCAAATCCATAAAACCTAAATACAATTTCTTCTTCTCCCTCTATTTTTCTCAATTATTTGTTTCAATGTAAAGATTTGATCCATATACTCTACCACTTCTAATCGCACTTTGTTCTTAACCAATCAGTCCTTCAGTTATACTCGACGCACTCTTTTGGCCAAAAATACCAGGCATATATCTTCCCTGCAGCTCTCAATAAACTAATTCCCCTATAATTCCTACAGTTCCCTTATCTCCCTTACCCTTATATAAGGATACTATTACTGCTCTCCTCCAATCCCTCGGAACTATACCCTCCATAAACGCTTTATTACACAACTTCCAAATCCAGTCAATCACCATATCGCCTCCGTTTTGATCATTTCACAGTAATTTCATCTATACCTGCCAAATTTACCCATTCTTCTAACTTTCTCCTCACCCATTACCTCTCCTTGTGACGTAAACCATAAAATACCAATTTCTTCTTGCACCATCAAACCCACACATTCACTATACCTCTTCAGCTGCTAATATTATACAGATTTTCAAGAAGTGTTCTTTCCACACTCCCTTCACATCCATTTCATCAGTTACAAAAGCACCATTCCTATTCATTATTCTAAGCAGGTTCCCCTTATTCTCTAATTTCTTAAGCTTTCGCACTTCCTTCCAAAAGAGCTCCATATTCCCTTGTTAAGTCACCATTCATCCTCCTTCCAAAGTGTTCATTTACCTCTTCTTTTCTCCTACGTATACACCTTTTATTTTCTTTTTTCCTCTTATATAATTCCAAACATCTTTCTTTTGAAACTGCATCATTTTAGTACATTCAACCACGCTTCTTTACTTTTAACCACTTGCATTCCATCTTTCCATTCCACCACTCACTGTTAACATTCTTACTTCCTACTTTAGCATCCACATACTTCTTTTGCTAACAATTACCATATTATTTATAAGATTTGTTCAGTTTCCAACTTTTTCACAATCAACTTTTTTTCTTCAAAGAGCTCTTAAATACTTTTTTTTTTTTTTTAAAGTTCACACCTCAGGGGCATATATTCAATCAGGAGAACTTCTCTAGGTAATTTCTACCTAGGATCCAGGCTTCAGGACTTAGACCCACGACCTTGCCATGCGACTCCGTCGCTCTACCGTTGTAGCCTTGTTCACTTAACTTCTCACTCTTAATCTACCACTTCCCTTTAAATATCAAATTCTTCTCCATCAAGCCCCCATAACTTAAATTTACATGGGGAGAACAACATAATGATCCTATAATCCCATTCCCTAAATCCCTCACTGATTGGCTGTGACCCAACACATGCTTCCAGCATCTCCTTCCTTCACCAACACAAAATCAATCATACTTTTCACTTCGATGCCATCTCTACAACATCAGCTCTAGTATACTTATGGATACTCTTATTTGTGTTTAAAGAAGTATTACTTACACACAAACCTCTCTCCTCACCAGAAATCAATCACCTTCTACCATTCTCATTTTCTCCCGACTCTAAAACCACATGTTATACCATCTCTTTTCTGATCACCCATCCAAGCCATTTGGGTCCCCCAACACAATCAATCTAAAGCTGCTACTCACTCCATCCAGCACCATTCAGATTATCCCAGTGTAGGGGTTGCTGCTCGCCCAGTGGCTCAACTGCACCCTAATATATATTTCTAAGTACATCACTAATAAGATATATATTTTTATATATGTATTATTTTCTTTTACATTATTTCTGTGCTTATAATCACGTCCTTTTCTCCCATCCTGCTAATGATCCGTTTTTAGACTTCATAAGCTAGTAGTAGTAGTAGGCAAAGGCAAATATTTTTCTGAAATTGAATAATGAAGTAGACAAATTGCAAACAAGGCCCACCACCGTTCCATCTTCACAGACAGAGGAATCACACATCTGTGCGTGGGGGTTGATTTTAGTCTTGATAGATGTGTGATCAGCTCCATTGGTATATGAGCATTAACTCTTTAATTTCATTCACCAGAATTCTTTCTTCAGACGCTGTCTCGCAAGCCCTTCACAACACCCTTGCCGAGGGATCAACTTATTTCAAATTCAATATTAATTTTATTCTACCTTACCGATAATTTATTACTTACCTAATTTATTACTATGTTATCTTCACTCACTGTGTTAATAGCTATGGGTCTTACTTATATTTTGCCTACTCTACTTACATGTGCATATTTAGGGTGTCAATCGTTCCTGGTACTTTAGGGTCGCAAGTTGCTATTTTGGGGTCTCCTGCCTCTTGCACATTTTGGGGCTTTTGCATTCTGCCATTTTGGGGTTTCTTTGTCTCAGCCTACCAATTTTAGGGCTGATCCCAGATTCTGTCAGCCTGTTTATCAGAATACCAGATCCTCTTATTTTGAGATCCAACAGGACTCATCACCTACAAGGACAGCCAAGATCAAAGAAAATTAAAACCAAAAGTTTAGTATTAAATGTTCATATTTTTATCCATATTTACACACATACATCTAACTCATGTTCCATTATTATTTGCACTATTTTATGTAAATAATAATTCAGAAATTCGAACATACAGTTCAGTTTGTAATTGACATGCAATGCAAACCATAAATTTACTGGATCTTGTAAGGTCATTGCTTTGTAAATAGTTTCCCTCCCTTAACTTAAATTTAAAATAAAATAAATTTAGAAAAGGAAGCGCTTTTGTTTCCCCTATTAAAAGAAACTCCTTTAACTATTCAAGGGAGGGGTTCTTCAACTTCAGTAATTATTCAAGGAGGGAGAGGAAGTCAATTCATTGATACGTAGAAGAGACTGTTGCCGAGAAATCGATTTAGTTGGCTCTGGTAAGAATACTTGTTAACCGTTAGAAATACCTAATGCTAACATTATTAACCGAACTAACAGTAGAGCCATAGTCTAGATATACTAACCGACTAACCAATTAACCTAGATTCATAACCGTCCTTCTTAGTTTCTGAACGTAGTTGTAGCCATAGTGTCAGATCATAGTTCTGAGTTTAAGTGTGAATGCTGGGGACTTTGTATTCTTCCGGGTTATTTCGTTCGGAGCGCATTAACTTTCCCTTGTGGGTCACTGATTCATTGAGTGCTTCTTCACTCTCCCCAACATCATCTTAAATTTAGTGGTGCCAGAACAGGGACGCGAATGATTGTTTGATCAGGGTTGCTTTGTAAGAACAGGGACGCGATTGATCAGTTTCTGAAGGAACAGGTATGTCTGGAATAGTGGCTTGAATAGTAATAGTGTTAGATCATTATATCAACCGTAACATTCCAGTAGTCATAGTCATAGTAATGGGTAACGTATGCCAGAGCAAGCTAACTAGTGATCTCTGCTTGTAAAAGATTCAAAATTATGTTCGAATTTCTGAATTTAGACTGCTCTTTATACCCAAATTTCGCCTTCTCTTTCGCAAACACATTTCTTTTTTGTCATTATACTTAATTTTGCTGATATATTTGATATATATTTGAAATATATTTGAAATATCATATCTTGCCTAACCATAATGCAGCCTTCTAACAGATTTTCAAAGTTGCAGAGTTTGAATGGGGGTGAGAATGGTGGTAGTGGGGAAAGGGTTGCCGCAGGAGTCCTAGGGTTGGTGAATGTTCTTCAGCTTCAGTAATTATTCAAGGAGGGAGAGGAATCAAAGTCAAAGAAGTTGCTGATGCAGAAAGACACATTGCCGAGAAATTGATTTAGTTGGCTCTGGTAAGAATACTCGTTAACCGTTAGAAATAACTAGTGCTAACATTATTAACCGAACTAACAGGTAGGAGCTATGGTCAAATAGCTTTGGTTACTTCCGACTAATAATTAACTTAGATTCACCAACACAGTCTTTCTTCTTGGATGAACGTAGTTGTAGCCATAATTGATGGATCATAGTTTTCTTAATTTTGCAGGAGTGTGAATGCTGGGGACTTTGTATTCTTCCGGATTGACTCGTTCAGGCACGTAACATTCTCTTGTGGGTCACTGATTCATTGAGTGTTTCGTCACTCACCCCAACACCAGAAAATCGTACTCTCTTCAACATTTCCCTCAAATGGACCATTCATCACAACCACACACATCTGCCCATTGTGCTAAACTTAGAATTTAACCATTGAATTCTAGTACTTACACACACAAAAGTCTATCATAGCTCTGTACCACAAGTCACTAATCAAAATTGCAACTCCTTCTCTCCCCTCTGTTCTTTCCCACCCAGCTTACATTTCACACCACACCACTCATTTCCCCGATTCCTTTCATCTTTGTTTCAGTCCCAGAGGGGAAAATCAAATTTACCCTCTAAATACATCCATCCACCTCAACATTTATTCCTCTGACATTCCATGTACCATACGATTCATACATTTCGCCGAAAGATGAAGACCGCTTACGGCGATCCTGACCTTCTCCGAAAGGCCAGCATCAGCATTCCTTTCAAGAGATAAGTAGTAGTAGGCAATAACGTTCACCGTAAATCCATAGTCGCCTTCAACGACAACCGGAACATACGATGTGGGTAATTCTTTCTCCCCACGCATAGGGATATATGGGATGTCTGTAAGGTGTTGTCTAGAAGAGGTGTTGACACCGTTATGTATATGATATGTGGATAAATGGTGGTCAGTAAGATGTTGCCTGGAGGATGAGTGTGTAAAGAATATGAGCGAAAAAGAGAAAAGCGAACAATTAAAATGGGAGGTAATTTCATCGCTTCGAGTATGCGTATACTCTCCCTCTAAAAAGTGATTGGTTTGATATTAATAGCGGAGTCGAGGCAGGGTTGTGTTATGTCTCCTTGGTTATTTAATTTGTATATGGATGGGGTTATGAAAGAATTCGAGGTGGGGATGGCAGGAAATGGTGTTAGAATGATGGAGAATGGAGGTGAGTGGAGGGTGCCCTACCTATTATATGCGGATGATTTGGTTTTGTGTAGTGAATCTGAAGAGAGTTTGAGAGGATTGGTAGAGAGATTTGGCAGGGTGTGTAAAAGGAGGGGTTTGAAAGTAAACGTAGATAAGAGTAAGGTTATGGTTGTGAGTTAGGACAGTCCTCAGTGTGAAGTTATGTTAGATGGTGAGCAGCTGGAACAAGTGTCTGAGTTTAAATATTTAGGGTATGTGTTGGATGAGAAGGGAACGGATGATGCAGAGTGTAGTAGGAAAGATGTGAATGGCAGGAAGGTTGCTGGTGCAATTAAATCGTTGGTGAATGTAAAGGGACTAAGTCTTGAGTGCACTAGGGTCTTACATGAGGGTATGTTGTTACCTGTGTTATTGTATAGTAGTGAGACTATGGTCTGGAATAAGAAGTATAGATCTAAAGTTCAATGTGTTCAGATGGACAATCTTAGGGGCATGCTAGGTGTGAAGAATTGATAAAATGAGGAATGAACGTATTAGAGAGTTGTGTGGTGTGAAGAAAGGGGTAAAAGAGAATAAATGAAAGTATGTTGAGATGGTTTGGTCATGTGGAAAGGATGAATGATAGTCGGTTGGTTAAGCGGATGTATAGTGGCGAGTGTGTTGGGAACCGACCGGCTGGGAGACCGAAGAGAAAGTGGATTGAGTCAGTGAACGAATGTCTGAAGGAGAGAAATGTGAGTTTGGCAGAGGCGAGAATAAAGGTGCATAATAGGAGTGAATAGTGGTTGTGGCCCACCTGGGCCAGGGATGAACCCTACACATTGACGATTTACAATAGTGAGGGTGCCCGTCGCGGTCCCATGAAGCTCTAGGGTGGATTTTCTGTCTGTGACAGTTCTCACTAATTAATAATATGGTACAGAGGGGAGAGTAAGGCTGAGCTTTCAACACAAACCACTGTCTCATTCTTCTACCACGCTTTTTCTTTTTCCATTCGCCAGGCAAGCACCTTACCCCCCAGTCTTGGGGGGAAGGAAGATAAAGATATATATATATATATATATATATATATATATATATATATATATATATATATATATATATATATATATATATATATTATATATATATATATACAAACACTACTATATATATACCATATATATATATATTATTACTGAATTTTCCATACAAACTTCAGTTTATGCTGTAAAATAGTAAAAACTGACCTATATCAATACATTTAAAAAAATAACATTTACGTTTCCTTTGAGTGAGAAAAATGTTCAATGCTCTGAAGAAATCAGGAGTAATAAAACAAACATAATTAAGACTTTTAATGACGATGTAGAAGAAAATATGCTACAACTAACGAACATTATGTTGAAAAATTTCATTATCTGAATAATTATAAATCTTCAAATTAGTTTTGCATCGTAATAAAAACAGATCTAAGGTAGAGCAATTCAATCACAAATTTACATATTAAATGTTTTATTTCAAAAATGTATGAAAAAAAAAAATCTTTAATAATAATAATGAAACCAAACCATTTTAGATTTTAAATTATATTTAAAAATCTAAGCATTTATCGCACAATGACCTCAAAAATAAATAAATTAAATATATTTAAAGGATCTAAGTAGTTTATCGTACAATGACTTCAAAAATAAATAAGAAATTAATTATTTCTTTATAGTTAAACAATGATGAAAACATTTAACTACTATGTGTAGAAACTTGACAATAAACAATGAGAAACTATTAATAAAGGATATTATCATTTCGTCTCAAGCCATTCCTTAATGAGAGGTAAAACAATTTTGCGTGAAGCCGTTCTGTTCTTTTGATTAAATATATTTATATTTTTGCTCTGACTTTCCACAACTTCTAAGTCAAGTAGACCATCTCGTCCATTCATCAAGTACACGGAAAGCTGCGATATATATATATATATGTAATATATATATATATATATATATATATATATATATAATAATAACAATAATAAATATTACTCTTCTCTTTATGTATAGATATATAATAATAATATATATATATATACAATATTTTCTTTTGTGATTCTCTTATTGATACTGTACTGTGACTTTTTCTGAAAAATTTTCTAAGTTCAAAAAAATTTCTAAGTTTAAAAAAGTTGAGTTAAGTAACGATTTTTCGGAAAATTCTATAGTGACATGGTCCTGAAGTGCACACAAACTTGCTTTTAAGTAATTTTCTTACACCTACGCGTAACTAAATTTCTGAACTTGAAATTTTACAGGCTGAAAAATTTTCAAGAAAAAAAATCTATTACAAAATCATCCTGGAAATATATATATATATATATATATATATATATATAAAAGCTTTACTATATATATATATATATATATATATATATAACATAAATAATATATATATATATATATATTATATATATATTATATATATATAATATATATATTATATATATATATATATATATATATATATATACTTATATATATAATATATATATATATATATATATATATATATATATATATATACTATATATATATATATAATTATATATAAAACATATATATAATAAAAATAGACATATATATATATATATATAACTAATATATAATATTCAACAATCAGTGGCGTGCATTCAGGGCATGCAAGTCATGCTGAGCATGACCAAAGAAATATAGAATTTTGCTAAATTCTTATTATATAAAAAAAATGCTTACAAACTAATAATAAAGAACAGGGAAACAAAATTACAAGTTATAGTGTTAAAATCTTAAATTCATTTTGAAATTCTTCAATATTCAACACTTATATTAAACTAATGCTAGCATGACAGTTTCTCATTGAGTAGCATTTAAAAGCATTTAAAATATCTCCTGCAGTGACTGCCTTTACGGGTGAATTTCCTATTATTAAGACAAGGACGAACAAAAGCTGTACTCCAATAGCATGACACTCAGATTCTCACTCTTATTCTAAAACTATAACAAAAACAACTGATGTTTATATATATATATATATATATATATATATATATATATATATATATATATATATATATATATATATATATATATATATGTTTATATATCTCTATATATCTGTATATATTTATATATAAATAATAATAATAATAATAATAATAATAATAATAATTATTATTATTATTATTAATAATATTAATAATAATTATTAATGTGATTTTGCTTTGAGCGACATATTTATTTCAAAGTTAACGGCATTGCTAAACCTTCAATTCTTCAAACACGATTGATACATTTTTTTTTGGTCTCGAAATTTTTTAAAGTTTTACGAAATCTTTTTCTTAAGAAGTTATAGTGTGCACTGTAAAAAACCTAAGAGTAATGGATGCCGCAGAATGTGTTATTGAAGATCTTTTAAAAACAAGATTTAGTATGAGAAGTTATGAAGAAAAAAATTTAATTATTAAAAACGGAAGATTAACTCCACCATTACCAGACCTAAAAACCAAAGGAAAGAATTTTGTAAGACATTTTCAAGAATGTCTTTATGAGAAAAAGAAATGGTTGACTGGGAGTTCAAAATTAAATAGGCTTTTTTGTTGGCCTTGTTTGATTTTTTCATCAGAAAAATCTGTTTGGAATGAGGGAGGATACACTGATTTAAATAATTTATACATCAGCATGCAAAAGCACGAAAGATCACAGCGACATATAAAGTCATATTTATTCCTCAAATCATTCGGTAATGTACGTGTGGATGTTATGTTGGATGAACAAAAAAGATTTTACGTCCAACAACACAATGAAAAGGTTGCTAGAAATAGAGAAATTCTTCGCAGGTTAATAGATGCTGTCATATTCCTAGGCTGTCAAGAATTATCTTTTAGGGGCCATAATGAAACAAATGAATCAAATAATCGTGGAAATTATGTAGAACTTCTGCAGTTGATGAGCCGGTATGATGAAAAATTAGCAAATCACCTATCAACAGCGACAATTTTCTCTGGAGTTTCGAACAGAATTCAAAATGATTTAATTGAATCAATTCAAAATGTAATTCTTAGGGAAATCCATTCTGAAATTTCTGATGCGAAATTCATTGCAATTCTCTTAGACGAGACATCAGACGTATCAAATATTTCACAGTTATCTACTGTTTTACGATACCTTACAAAAGAAAACGAAATAGTAGAAAGATTCCTTGGTTTTACAGACGTAAGTCTTGACCGTTCGGCAGATGCTTTAGCTCTACATGTTTTTCGCTGCATAGAAAATATTAAAGGTGAAAGTAAATTAATTTCTCAAACCTATGATGGAGCTGCTACCATGTCAGGCCATCTTCATGGTTTACAAAGTAAGGTAAAGGAAAAGTATCCATCTGCAGTTTTTGTACATTGTTGTGCACATGTGTTGAATTTAGTTTTATCTCAAGCATGTGGAAATATTAAGGAATGTAAGTTATTTTTCACGGTTTTAAGTGGTTTAGGAAGTTTTTTCGCTAAATCGCCTAAAAGGACAAGTGCACTTGATAATATAGTTAAAAGAAGGTTTCCAAAAACCGCACCAACTAGATGGAATTACAGTTCTTGCTTAGTTCATATTGCCAAAGAAAATAGATCTTTATTGATTGAGTTATTTGATGAAATAATTGATAATGTAGAGAAATGGGATGGAATAACTATCAATTCTGCAATTGGATTCAAGCACAAATTAGGTGATTTTAAATTTATTTTTCTGCTCGAAGCATTTAGTGAAATATTTTCCTTTACTGATGTTTTATTTAATGTCCTTCAGTCAAAAAAGTTTGGATATTACTTATTGTGCTAATGAAGTTAGGAAAACTACTAAATTGATTGAGGAAAAACAAG